>JAJIZL010064594.1:0-15043 GCA_023969395.1 Amblyomma maculatum | reverse complement strand
CCGAAGCAATCTCTTCTGGAGCATGGAGCGAGGCGGACTGGGCCTAGTGAACATAGAACTTAAACTTGTAGTCCAAAGGCTTATTTTCTTTCGAAGCCAAAAGGATAATTTTCTTCGCGCGGCCACTCAGTATCTAGGCTCGGCGCACTTGGCCCCTTGGTTGGCCACAACTAAACCAATAGGTCACGGCATGAGAGCCACAGCCTTCTACAAGGAGGTAGCGCAGTGCCTGGCGCTGCTGCAAGGGCTTTTTTCGTGGGAGTACCTGCTCTCATTAAAGCCGAGAAAGCTTTACTGGGACTTGCTGGCGCAATTTATGCAACCTCCACTATATCGACAACCACCCATAGGGGTGGGCAAGACTGATGTCCTCAAGCGCGTCAGGAAGCTGCCCGTTCCAACAGGCTCCAAGGATTTCTTCTTCCGTTTCCACACAGGAGTTTTGCCCGTGAAATCTCGTCAGGAAGAGCGGGGCTTCTTCCTACCATGGGGCGCAAACTGTCTCCTGTGTGGCCGACGGGAGACCGCTCAACATGTGTTTATTGAATGCAACACTGCGAGCATCTTCTGGGACGAAGTACGGGGATTTTTCGCCACGGATTTGGAGGTCACATGGCCAGGGCTCTTGTGTCTCGACGCCTCTTGTGATCGTCCAGAGCTTCGAGATATTGTGATAGTGCTTGCGTTGCATGCCCTCTGGCGTGCGCGCGTGGATGTGGTGGAGTGCGTGCGTTGGCCGAAACCAGCGTGGCGGCACCTATTGGACAAAGCAGAGTGGACAGTGAGCGCACTAGAGTCCTCTGGCACCGACGAAAGCCTGCAGGAGGAACTACGGCGAGGCTGCCGCGCTGTGATGGTCTTCAAGACACGACAGTACGAACGGTTTGGGTGCCGCTGATGCTTCACGCAGCGTTGCCCAAGTGATTTTTTTTATTATTTTTTTTATTTTTTTTTTATTTTTTTTTTATTTCTTCTGGTTTTTCTCTTTGTCTTTCAGTGGCGCACTTTAGGCTTATATGTTACACTTTTTCTGACCCTTTCTTACCAGACCTCTCGACCTAATTCTCTATTGTGCTTAATCTCTCCCTCACGTTTCCTATGGCCGACGTTAACACGAGAAGCAATCAATGCACTCGGCTATTGGTTGAGTTGCAGCCTTGTACATATATATGTAAATAAAGGTTCTTTTTTGGTACGGAAAAAAAAAAAACTCGTGGCTGAGTGGTAGCGTCTCCGTCTCACACTCCAGAGACCCTGGTTCGATTCCCACCCAGCCCATCTTGGAACTTGCTTTTTATTTATGAAGTGCATGCCGGGATTTATCGCTCACTGGACGCCGACGACACCGGCTTTTCTGCGACACGAGCTCCTTAACGCTACCGCGTTAAAACATTAGTTGTGGTTTAACTCTGGTTAACCGTAGTTGAATTGCGATAGCAACGGCTGAAGCTTCTTTTGCCTGCTACATTATTCCCCTATCACGCCCTATCAGTGAAAGGTGCTACATTATTGGAACACTTAAGCTCATCCTTTAAGAGTATGACGCGAGAGCTAAGTTACCAGTCTTCTTATTCTTCTTATCCCGACCTCGGCGGCCATTTTCGGCGGAGGCGAAACACAAGGCGCCCGTGTGCTGTGCGATGTCAGTGCAAGTTACAGAACCCCAGGTGGTCGAAATTTCCGGAGTCCTCGACTACGGTGTCTCTCATAGCCTCAGTCGCTTTGGGACGTTAAATCCCACAAAACAAACAAAACAAAATATTTTTAGCCTTAGTACATCCGTAAATTGAATGTGCCTGCTCTATCTAGGACCCGCAACAAACTAACTTCACAGGCACTTTCGAATTAATACAAAACAGAACGGCGTCTCTCATAGCCTAAGTCGCTTTGGGACGGTAAACCCCACAAACCAACCAAACAAACCAATCTTCTTTTCTGCTCCTCCTTATTCTCGGCTGTTCAAGGTAAAGCGCGGCCTCTGCCGGGACCACGCGACGGCTCGAAACCTGGCGCTGTATTGCTATCGCAATAAAAAGGTTGTAACAAAGCCCGCCATGACCGTGTGGCATAGCAAGTATAAACATAAATGAAACGTTGCGAAACGTCCGAAACTAGAATTGAAATAAAATCCGCATGCCCCCTCCTCCTTGCCCCCTCGATTGTATCCTTCACTGGCAGAAAAATGTTCGCAAGTACATGCAAAGGATCATGGCGGCATCTGAGTTCTTTCGCGAGAAGTACAAAGCACTAAAATATAAGATACGAGAATTCGTAATTCGTACTCGGTTGAACGCAGGGGCAATGGAGGTGGTAGGGGGCATAATAGTTGTTTGTGACATGGGATCTGACTTGTGCGATGCTGCAGGGCTCCCCGGATACTGGACGTTTCTTGCACACTCCGTTGATTTTAGGGTAGTACGAGTACTTCTGTGTGACGCAACAAAATGTAGTGAAAGGCTGGCACTCGTCACTTGATTCACATTTCTTGCCTTCGACCCCTTGTACCTGCGGAACAGTGTACAAACGTTAACACGAGCACGCACAGTTGTCGTGGTCTACACGCCACGAAAACGTTAAGGACAGGCCATAAAATGACGCAACTAACAATAGGGCAATCGGACCCTCTCGCGGCCGAGCTTGGCCTCCGCCAGATGGTGCTGCACATACATGGCCTCCGAGATTTGGCAGCAATCGCGGTTATCTCTAAGGCTAATTCTGTACGCTGGTGCACTTCGCCGCCTCCGCTAGGTGTGCTTACAGCAAACGTCGGCTAGAGTCAAGTCGGCTGGAGAGGGATTACAGAAATGTCCGCCATTGTTAGCTTCGTTACTATATGTAAGTACAGAATACGAAAATGAACAACAAGAGAGGAATTAACTCCATATCACTTGGATTGTGAGGGGCGGCCGCATGGCGTCATGCTCTGTCCGCCTCTTTTTTTCTTCACTCTATGCAGCCAATGTTGCAGGAGCGAGGCGTTCCTCATATTTTCACTACCTTACAGCAGCTAGTAGTTCAGGCATATGGCCTTAGTAACTTTACGTTACGTAACGTTACGTTACGTGTCACAAACGCTAACTGCATGCTATAGGCTACATCAAGAGTAATTTTTCATCTCTGAAATTCATCTGTTCTAAACAGGAATATGCTGCATCATTATGGGACCTTCAAACAGATGCGTTAACGAAACCTCTAAACCAGTTCTAACGCGCCGCGCGTTTCATTTTGGGTGAATATTGTCATTTACCGAGCGTAACAGTCATAAAGACACATCATCACTAACACCTTGCTCGCGACATAGGATATATCCCACTGAAGTATTTTCTTTACCGTCTATAACAATAATTCAACCCTAAAAATGCGCTTATTACGTCGCCAGCATAGTGTCATCGCGTGTCGATAAGTTTATTTTCTTTTATAAGTTTGAATGTATCATTTTCGAGCTGCATCTTAATAATATTCCTCCACACCTAAACCAGCATCGGAGTCGAATTTCCTGCCTAGTTTGCCGAAAATATCCAGAATTCCTATGTGTGCTATGCCGCTCAGGTTGATTCTCAATCATTGTTTTAGAGCGCAGCTCTTTGGCGCCCGTTCCTGGGTTTCGCGGCGTCGGCGTTGTCCGTCGTAACCAGCTCCACTTTCACACCCACCTTCCTTCCTTCCCTTACGGCGCGATTCAGGTCTCCACAGAAACACGTATGAAAGATACGGAGCCTTTCCATTGTACCACTTTTACCCCCACCTTTCCTCCTTCCCTTAGTGCATGATTCAGGTGTCCACAGAAGCAAGTGGGACAGATACTGAAGCCTTTCCATTCCTGTGAACCGATTATGAAAGAGCTCTAGTGGAAGACGTGACCATTGGTGCGAACTGCAGGGTAACCTATGCAGTAACCGAAAATTCACATACTCACCGAGAAAAGCATCATATGTTGATTTAGTTTGCGTATATACAGCTAGTTTGATAGTCCGGATCTCTAGCCGATCGTCCCTTGGCTTTCGAGGAAGGCCTGGCCCGGATCTAGGCCGCCCTCATTTTCCGTTAAAACATATATTGCTAGAAATTCGATGACACACTTGCTAACTTTGGCTACAGCATTTTCAAGTCAGTTTAAGATATTTGCGAAGGTTCTTTCTTCTCGTCTGCAGCTTGTAGAATTAGTCTCTTCGCCGCAGCGCAACGTTTCTATGGGCCCACGCGCTGCCTTCCGCAACCTCCCGATAACTTAACTGCTCTCTTCATTTCTCCGACCACTAAGCTTCCTTCATGACAGTCAAGAACTGTTAGTGTTGTGTTTCTTGAAGGAATATGTGTGAAAAATTAAATAGTTGTCTGTAATTGTACATGCATGTCTTGTAAGATATCTTTGTCTCAATCTATCGAAAAGGGTGAAACAGTTGACGAGCTGCGCTCAAATTTCGCATTAGGAGGTAACGTAATCGTCGGTAAATTTTTTAGACGCGTGTTCTTGGAGATCAAGTTCCAGTGATCATGTTACGCGTTGTCAGCTGCTTCATATGCGCTTAATTTCTTTTTCTCCTTTTAGCAGGTGTTACTGTTTGTACGCTTTATCTCGAGCGTCATCGCTTTTTGCCCTGTCTTCTTTCCGCTTTGTCCTGTGCTCGCGGCATCAAAATGCCTAAAAGAACCCATTTGCCTTCATTATGTAAGGTAACCCTGTTCTTCCCCCTCTCTCTCTTCTTTTTTTGTCAAGTCCACTTCCCTCTATAATTTCCACAGGACAAAGAACCAATTGAAATAAATTTAAAAAAAGTTCATTGCGAAAGTGTAGAGAGACCAGCGGAAAGATGCAGCAGAAGCGGCCCACATATGCTCGACAGGATTTCAGACTTGCGCATGGAATAATCCACTACCGTTAACGTGCTGTATACAAGGGTGTTCTCAACCTTGGCTCCGCGCAACCCAGGGTTTCAGCGAGCTACTTTTGTGCGTTCTGCGAGCCCCCATTGTACTGCGAGGGGAAGGGTTTTTTTGACGATAAAGTAGAACACAATGCATATTTATACAAGAATGCAACCAATAGAGGTGAAAATTATTGATTACAATTTTTACAACATAATATAATTGATGAATAATTTGAAGCAGTGCACCAAGACAGCATAATAATATAGTTAATAAAAATAAATGCAGTGATATTTATTTAAATAATTAGAGTATTAAGGACCAAGACTATAAAACAACAATCCAAAGCACAAAGCAGTCTCTACTGCGTCATCTCCATTGGTTAAAAAACTTCTCTCCTCCAAAAATCTACAAAACGGCTCCAAGCTGGCCGTCTAGAATTTTTTTTCCGCCTCCAGGGCAAGGTTAGTGATTTGCCAATTAGTTTTGCGCTTTTTTTTTTTTTGTTATGTATGTATACAGTTCTATGCAGGCAGTTCTCCGTTCACTATCATACATAAGCGATAAATACTAAAGTGATCAGCTAATATATAGCAGCAGCGACAAGGGATATGTAAAAAAACAGCAGAATTGTTCAACTATCCTTGAATCAAATTTCACGAGCGTCAGCCATCGGCTCTGTATGAAGGGCAAGAGGCCCAGGTAGAACTGGGCATGGTCTTACTGATTGGTTTCCTATTGAGAAAGGAGTGAGGCAAGGCTGCATACTGTCGCCCTGCCTATTTAACCTATATGCAGAGTGCATCATGAGGAAGGCCGGTCTGGACGAGTCTTCAGCTGGAGTGAAGATTTCGGGAATACGTATCAACAACCTTAGATATGCGGATGGAGGAGGAGGTAAACTTTATTTAAAGAAGAGGTCGTAGGCGTGGGGTGGGTTGACGTTCCCGTCCCCGCAGTGGGCCTCTCTTCTAGGCCGGACGCCAGGTGGCCGACCGACGATGTCGTTCGGCGACCTCCTCAGCCCGCTCCGTGACTCGGAGTTGAACCTCCGGGTCGGAGCTGAGCAGCGCGGCCTCCCACTGAGATTGGGTAGAGAGCTGGAGACTCTGTGATGGCTTGTCTTGATTACATGAGTATAGGATGTGTGGTGTGTCTGCCTTTTGATGTCCACAGAGAGAACAAACAGGGCTGAACTGCTCTGGGAACCATATGAAGTACATGTACGGATTAAAGAAAGCGTCTGTTCGAAGCTGCCGCCAGGTGACTTGTGTTTTACTTAGAGATCGATGTGGTTCTGGGAAGATTTGTCTTCCTTTCCTGAAGTGGGTAGTAATTTCTTTGTAGGTTGTCATCCGCTCCCTGGCCGACCTGAGCTCAGGGCAGCGCACCTCCCGGTTAACTACGAATCCTCGGGCAAATTGGTGCGCTGCCTCGTTCCCAGGATGGTCCGAATGGGCAGGGACCCAGATCAATGTGATAAGGCGGGTATGGGAGATTTTTTGTAAGATTTTGATGGCTGCGGAGTGGGCCCTTCCTTTTGCAAAATTTCGAATTGCGGTTTTAGAGTCGCTAAGGACGTATTTGGCAGTGGTGGAGGTAATGGCTAAGGCTATGGCAGCCTCTTCGGCCTCCTCCGGAAATTTTGTTTTATTGATTGTCGCCGATGCGAGGGGAGAACCTCGATGATCGACAACTGCCAGGGAAAAGGCATCTCTGTCCGCATGTTCTGCCACGTCCACGTGCACCGTGTCTTTCTGTACTGAAAATCTTTCGTGTAATTTTTGTGCCCTAGCCCTTCTTCTGTCTGTATCGTATTCTGGATGCATGTTTTTAGGCAGAGGACGGACTATTAATTGCTCGCGCACATGTCTTGGAATCGGCAAAGTGTGGGCCCGGGTCCCTTCATATTGTATTCCTGTTTTTTTTTTAGGATGAAACGTCCCGTTTCAGTGCTTGATAATCGTTCGTATTGTGCGGTGAGGTGTGCTTCCATCATTTCCGCTAAGGTGTTATGAATTCCTAACTTTAGTAGTGTTTCATTTGGGGTATTGCGAGGGAGGTTTAGCGCAATTTTATAGGACTGCCTAATTAGTGAATCCAGGTCGTCTCTTTCTCTAACTGTGAAGGTGACGTATGGTGTAGAGTAGATGACTCTGCTAAGAACGAAGGCTTCTACTAGTTTCCTGGTCTCAGCTTCTTTAACTCCTCCAAGCCTATTTGCGATTCGTCTGAGGAGGAGGGAAATTTGGTTGACGGTGTTTTTCAGTTTCTTAATTAGTGTGTCGTTTTTTTGGTTTGACTGTATGAGCATTCCCAAAATTCTTAGTGTTTCCACTTCTTGGATGGCTGCACCTTCCGCGTAGATTTTGATCGCAGGCGCTTTATTCTTTCTTTGACGCTTTGGGTGTAGAATGAGTAATTCAGATTTCTGGGGGGAACACGCGAGTCCTGCGGCTTGCGCCTCCTCTACGACTACGTCTACCGCTTGTTGTAGCGTATCTTGTATCGTGCCAATACTCCCCTTGGTGGTCCAAAGGGTGATATCGTCCGCGTACAAAGAGTGTTCTAGGTCTGGGATTCTTGCGAGTTCGTGTGCCATTTTGATTAGGGTTATATTGAATAAAAAGGGGGAGAGGACCGATCCTTGCGGAGTTCCTCTATCGCCTAAAGTGAAGGTGTCGGATTTGATAGTGCCAATTTGAATTTTAGCCGTCCTATCGGAGAGGAAGTCCTTGATGTAGTTAAATGTTCTTGCGCCTACATTCAGCAGTGAAAGAGATTCTAGGATTGCTTTGTGTTTAACATTATCAAAGGCTTTGGTTAAATCTAGGGCTAGGATTGCCCTGGTACTCCTTTCTTGCTCATGAGATAGGACTTCGTTTGCTAGTCTTAGCATCGTATCTTGTGTTGATAAATGTGGTCTAAAGCCGACCAGTGTTTGGGAATAAATTCTCTTTTTGCATGTGGGACTGGAGTCTGTCTAGTATGACGTGCTCTATAAGTTTTCCTATGCAAGAAGTAAGCGAAATAGGTCTGAGGTTTTCGAGCGCGAGCTTTTTGCCAGGTTTTGGGATGAATTTAACGATGGCATGTTTCCAGGACGCTGGGAGTTTTCCCTCCCTCCAACACTCGTTCGCAAAGTCCGCGAGAGCTGTGATAGAAGCGTCGTCTAGATTTCTGAGTGTCTTATTGTTAATGCCGTCCTCTCCTGGGGCGGATGTTGTACGTACCTTAAACAGGGCTGCTCTTATTTCCGCCATTGTTATGTCAGCATCCAGGATGGAGTTAGGCTCTCCGTTATAATCGGGCAGGGACTTCGTCTCACGGGTTGTGCAGAAGTATTTCTGCTGTAGCATGTCTATAATATCTTGATCCGTGCCTGGGTCTATGTTTAAAATTTTGGTGATTTCCTTTTGAGTGGTAGCTTTGTTGGATTCCGGATCAAGGAGATGCCGCTGAAGATTCCACGTCTCCCTCGTGCCTAAATTGCCATTCACATTTTCACAGATATGGTTCCACTGCTGTCTTGCTAGTTCTGCGGTGTGGTGTTGAATTTCTTTCGTGAGTGTGACGATCCTGTTTCTAAGCTTTTTGTTATATTTTTGCTTAAGCCATCTTTTTTCTAGGCTCTGCCTTGCCTCCCACATGTGCGTAAGTCGGCTGTCAACCGTATTTATGCCTAAGTCATGTTCTAGTTCCTTAGTGGCCATTTCCACATCCGATAGGAGGGTCTGTGTCCAGTGTTCTAAGTCTATGATTGGTTCGTTATTTTGGTCGCGGATAGTCCTAAGTTTGTCCCAGTCGGTGATTTTGTTTTTTCTGGATTGGGGTTTGAGATTGGCAATGGTGATTTTAGACATTATGATATAATGGTCACTTCCCAGATTTTGTCTGGTGTTGCTCCAGCTTAGGTCTGGGAGATTTTTGCCCATCATTAGGTCCGGGCACGTGTCCCTGGTCACGCTGTTGCCTATCCTAGTAGGTTGCATGGGGTCCGTGTATTGGGTGAGCCCTCTTTGCTGGATAAAATCCATTAGGGCCGTTCCTTTCCTGGATATTGTTGCGTGTCCCCATTGTACGTGTTGAGCGTTGAAGTCGCCCACAATTAGGGTTGGGTTTTGGCCTGCAATTTGGAGGGTTTTGAGTATAGCGGCTTTCGCTGGTCCAGCCGGTGCCCTGGGGTGGCTGTATGCGTTTAGTACGAACAGAGAAGAGGAGTTTCTTCTGCTAGGCAGAATTTCAATTAATATACAATCGAGCTCTACGTTTTCAATCTCGTGGTTAACCACGGTAAGATTTCTATGTACCAACGTAGTGGTTAAAGGCTGTTCTTTGATGTGACATGGCAGAACCGCCCGGTACCCTGGCAGTTTTAGTCGAGACATTCTGGGTTCTTGAATCGCTATAACGTCAGGTTTTTCGGATTGCTATTGAACGTGTAACTGCAGATTTGTTTTTTTGTTGCGCATAGACCCGCAGTTCCACTGCCAAATTGTTACGGTTTTAGGATTGGCCATTTTGCTGGGATAGATTGATTGGCGCCCCTTGAGCTGAAGGGGGAAGCCGGTGTAAAATTTCCTGTTAAACGGCGTCAATTACTCCGAACTTGTGATTTACATCCTGTATGTGTTGTTCGAGTCTTTGTGTTAAATTATCAACTCTTTGTGTTAGGCTATCGAGTTTCTGGCTGTGCTCCTCCACTTTTTGTTCGAGTTTTGGGACTCTATCCTCCACTGAAGTATTTCTTACGTCAGCTGCTACTGCTCGTTTTTTGCGAGGTGTTTCTTCCTTGCTAACTACGCTTACTGGGGTTTCGACTGAGGCGGTCACAGTAGTTTCCATTTTTGTGACTTCCGGCAATGGGAGTGATTTTGGAGGTGGGTCCTTAGATATGGCGGGTGCTTTTAGTTTACTATTTTCCTCCTCCAAGTGTTTGATTCGATCCGTGAGAATTTGAATGTGGTGGAGTGCCTGATCTAGTTTAGACTGTAATGTCTGCAGCTCCATCCCCTTCCCATGAGAGGCCACTCCTGCCCAGCTCACCTGTTTCGGCCCGGGGCTTTGAGTCCGGCTGCTAGTGCTGGCGCCTCCTCCATTGCTGCTGCTTCCGTTGCGTCCGCCGCTGCTGCTCCGTCCGCTACGGCTGCTGCTGCGTCCGCTGTCCAAGGAAGGGAAGGAGCTCGAGCGGTCCTTGCTTTCGGTAGATGTTGGGTCGTCACATGTCCGTGATTTGGGTCTCGATTGGTGCTCCGACTTTTTCGTTTGGTGTCGTTGAAATCGCTTCTTGTAGCTGTTATCGCCTGTGTGGTGCCCTCCTCCGCAGATAACGCAGACCGGGTCGCAGACTTCTCCTTTTAGGTGTTGGTTGCCGCAGTGCGGGCACCGTTGTTGCGGTGGCTCCGGACATACGTCTCTTCTGTGGCCGACTCTTCTGCAGTTTGTGCACGCCTCTATTTTGGGAATGAAGGGGTAAACTGGGTACAGGACTCCGAAGTAGACGATGCTATCTGGGAGTTCGTCCGCGTCGAAGTGAAGCAGGAGGGACTTTGATGTTCTTCCCATGGTGCGTGCTTGAACGATGTCAGGGTTTCTTTTTCGGAATTCGGTCATCATTTCTTGGTGCGTTTCGCCATCGTAAGCCCTATAGATAATGCCCTGCAGGGCCCTGTCCGGAAGGGCGATGTACGACGTCATAACAATGTCTATGCCTTCTATTTTGATTTGCTTGACTGCGACGTAGCGTAGTGCGTTTGCCTGCACCGGCGTCGATATGGTGATCACATTTTTTGCAGAGTTGGTTCTAGATTGGTCGTTTTCGGCCGCGGACGCGGTGACGCCGCTCGCTGTTGCGATCGCTTGTCTGATAGTTTTCTCGGTGTAGCGCGTGATGTCTACGCCACCCGTTGGTCTGTAGATGATTTTATAGTCCTTCTCCGGGAGTCGGGGTAGCGGTTTCTTGGGATGTAGCGGAGGGAGAGGTTTCGCCTTCGGTTTCTCGGACTGCTCATTTTTCTTCTGAGGTGTTAATGACTCCGCTTTGGGGTTCTTGGTACGGTAAGAAACAATTGTCTTCCAATCAGGTGTTTCGAATTCGGCTGGGGAAACGTTCGTCCCAACTACGGCGTACTCCATGACTGCCGCCGTGGCGTTCGCGCCGCACTAAGCCTGGCGTTCGGGTAAGCAAGGGCGCCGGAGCGACGCTGGATTTAGACAGTCGGAGCTCGGTCTCCCGAGCTCCGATTTGCGTAAATAAGGTCTTGAAAAGTGCCTTGTACACTCGCGGTTCTTGTCCGTGTGTCGCAGTCGACGTATCCGGGTGTTTTCCCTTGTAGCAGGTGCTCGAAACGCGGAGCCCACACGAAGCACATGCGCCTCCGTTGGCCCCCTAGCGGAGATTTCGATATGCGGATGATACCACTTTAATGGCAGAAAGTGAAGTGGAACTCGAGGCTTCTGATGCGCGTGCAAGAAGAGAGTGAGAAGTTTGGGCTTAAACTGAACATTAAAAAAAGTTCATGGCGTCTTGCCCTATCAAGTCCTGGAGCATCAAGGGACAAGAAGTGGAAGCTGACAGATTTTCTCTTCTTGGGCTCCAAGATTACCTCGGAAGGAGACTGCAGCCATGAAATTAGGAGACGCCTGCTTCTGGGAAAGAGAGCAATGGTTAGCCTTGACCGCCTAGTAAATAGCAGAGACATTAGACTTCCAACCTAGATCCGTATAACTCGTGCTATGGTCTTTCTAGTTGTGATGTATGGATGCGTGACTTGGACTGTGAAGAAGGCATAGCGCGATAGTAGGTTGCAGATTTACACGAGGCTGTCCCCAACTCCGCCCCCTGACCCACAGATGCGCCGCGCGCTACTGCGTATGTGCGTCGCCTCCTCGCCACGGCCGCCGCCTGACCCCGCCTGACCTTTAGGCAGGCCGCGTGTTTACGACATATACGCCGCGCGCTACTGCGCATGCGCGAGGAGGTTGCGCCGCGTGTATATAACGCGCTTAACGGAGAACTGGCGGGCGCGATCGACATGGAAGTCAAGCAGAATGCGGCTGCTGTTAAACGACGCTCAGAAGAGCGGAGAAATTGAGTTTTTCCGATTCGGAGGTAGTCGCCTGGGAGCTGGCCGCCGAATAACGGAGGAAAGATCGAGCCAAGGCGAAAGGTGCATCTGAAACGCCGTAACAACGCGAGGAACGCCTCGCGAAAAGACGTCGCAAAGAAGCCGAACGACGCACTATGGCTAGCGCTGTTGTTGTTATAGGAAAAAGGAAAAGAAAATGCACGGTCCATGCTACTGGCTCTATAAGACGCCCGACTACTGTGCCGGAGTACCCGGTTTCGAACCCCCCCTCGGCGGCTGCGTTTCGATGGAGGCGAAACGGAGAGGCGTCCGTGTGCTGTGCGATGTCGTTAAAGATCCCCAGGCGGTCGACATTACTCCGTTGTCCTCCACTACAGCTCCTCTTTCTTTCCACTTTCACTCCCACCTTCCTCCCTTCCCTTACGGCGCGATTGAGGTGTCCACAGAAAACAATTGAGATAGTTACCGCGCCTTGTCCTTCCTATAAATCAATCAGTTCTTTTTTTTTTCAGCTGAGCCGCCTCCGCTGCCTCGTGCGGGCAGAAGAGAGAAAGCAAAGAAAAAGGAGAGGGAGAAAAAGACGCGCGCCGCAACATCCGTCGTCCACCACCTAAGCGGTGGCGGATGCAATGACGGCCTACAACAGATAAGAATTCGGTGGCAGGTCCTAGCCCCGTAGGGCCAAGAACGGCCACTGTTCTGGCCAGTGGCAGTCAACACAGTGAGGAGGAGGAGCTGCAGAAGGAGGAAAACATGGAAGAAGATTCTAAGACTCACCGCTACACCGAACACGTGTTAAGACAGTGAAGCCGCGAGTGCGTCCAGAGTGTTTACATCGAATTTTGTGAACAACCCGTTTGGTCGTGTTTGTGATGTGTGTGAGAGACTACGGCACTTGAGAGACTTGACTCCGGTAAGTGACAGTATGCGCGAGACGTTGAGCTTGGCATCTGTCGAGTTGAGTGGAAGCGTGGCTAGGGTGTGCGCGACGGGTAAGGGATATCTAGTGAAACAGAAAAATCATCTCTATAATGTTACAAATGGGTATCGCTATCCACCCATGCCTCCCGGGTTACCAGTTTTAAACGATGTGGCAGAACGTTTGATTTCACCTCGCTTTTCGCTACGTATATCCAGGCTTAACGTTAGCTAAGCCACACCCAATTTGTTTTTGCAGGCCTCTTTCAATGGATTTAACACGATTATAGGGAAAATTTGGAAGTGCTGCAGTTTCGTGATGTATAGTCTATTCGTTGTGAAAGCACATAAGTGCAATCTTTATCGTCATGACACTCAAGCGCAAACACGTCGTTTTTGTACGTGATGCATTGTCGAAAGCGATGTTTGTTTGAATAAAGTATGTCATTCATGCAGAATGCTTTGTGTTGCAAGCATGTTCGACATATTGAACCAGTTAAATTGCCAGCGCGCTACGCCATATACAGCGCATGCGCAATAAAGTTTCATTGCAATAAATAAATTAAAACTTGCTTCGAACGTGCTACTAGGCGTGAAAGAAATGAGTTCACCTTTTCGGGAAAAAGTTGTTTTAGTATTTTATTTTTTTTTCTTTTAAAGTCGATCTGCCTAAATCTAATCCTAACTCCTAATCGATCAAACAGCGACAGCGCAAATTTCGTCAACTCGAAAATGCTGATAACTCATTCTTTGCATGACGTCATCTTAAATTCCCTAACTCGTATGAAACGGCAATACTCGCGTGTAAAAGTGAGATTGTGAGGTCTAATGACGAAGCGCATTTAGCCATGTTTAGCCATGAGCACTTATTGGATGCTCAAGGAACCTCTCATGATTCAATTAATGTCTACGTGCACGAAGTAGTACAATTTATTTGGGGCTAGTTTAACTAGTTTAAATACTTCTTTTTTCTTTTACTAGTAGGTGCAACATGACTCAACACCAGCTTCCACTTCAAACGAAAACACAACAGTGATAGGCGGATATTCGAGAGATCTCATCAAGCCGAAGAAGCAGAAAACTTTCTGAAGTTATCCCAGTTAAACCTAGTTATCTGAGCTTAAACTCCGTCAAGCACGAATACACATCAGTCTGACCCCTGCGCCTAAGCGCTGGCGCACTCACACCGTTACGCACCTCATCCATTCATGATGAGGCTGCGAAACACAGCACTGGCGAAGCAGTTGTTAAATCTCCCACCTAGTTACGTGGTATCGTAACGGAGAGCCTATGAGCTGGCGTCACAGCTGCGCCAAGGTGACTATGAATAGAAACTCCTTGGCTGCGCCTCTCCGCATCGTGACGTCACTGACAGGCGGCTCAAGGTGAAACGCACAAGTTGCAGCAAGAAGAGCAGGGCTAAACTAAAAACGGGTGTCCCAGGCAGTGAATATGGTATTGGGCGGTACGTTAACTCAGCAGACATACCTAGTTACGTCAAGGAACGGGCATACTCTTAGAGTCACTGGAAAATTTTCATACCGCATTCGTTTTCCCGCGCCGCCGGCTCGCCTACTGGCTGATCCGCGTCACGTGGCTTCGCGTCGCCCTATCCCTTCCAAGCGCGTGCGCGGAATACATGTCTTTCGCGTAGGTTTCTTTTTCCGATCGTTTCTCGCAGTGTACACGTGAGATTCTGCTGTGCCTCTGGTGCGGCACCAGGCCTGAGTATAGAAATGCGTTTTCTCTGTGCTTGAACGACAAGAGTGATCTGCACCAGTGATAGGTGCGGCTTCACAGAACCGACCGGGAAAAATTCGTGCCATCAAGGAACACCTTGTGCTGGTTATTTGGTTTCAAATTTTACTTGTTTAGCTACGAAAGAAGCGCACGAAATATTCAACGTGAACATGGTTCGCCTAATGGCAACATGTGTTTACCTTCCAACGCCATGTGCCCCACGTGAGCAGCAATATGCAGCGTCCATTTTACTTGCGGAAGTTTGCAAAAGCTACCTTCACATTAAGTTAAATATTCAGCCAGCCGGCATGAGATACATCTATATTCAGTTCTGCGAAATCACACACACTATGCGTGTTCGTGTGCGGATCGATGACCGCCCGCAGCTCTTCCTTTTTAGATCAAAATGTAAACTGCGCGAAAAAACGGGA
>JAJIZL010064584.1:0-10716 GCA_023969395.1 Amblyomma maculatum | reverse complement strand
TATCTTTAGTTTAGTTAATGTATAGTTTGCTCCTAAATGTAACCTAAGTCTTGTTAGCAGAGCGGCAGCTGAATGTTTCTTCTTTGATATAAAAAGGTTGCTTTATTCATCAATAGTTGCATATAATTACTTTTGTAATATAAAATATCATTTTCTTTCGCACTTTGCATAGTTAGGCACGAATAAAAATTATAGTAATAGCAAGATTCAAAGCGGATGATCGAGCCTAGGCTTGTAATGGAAGGTAAACAGTACAAATAACTGCTCAGTAATATGTATAGATTGTTGCTAGTGTAGCCTACTTTGCGAGTTAGGCAAAGCGCTCGTGGATACATTCAAAGATGTATTATACGTTGATAAATTTCTTGACTCGTTGCTGGTTAGCTGTGAAGGTGACCAGTTATAAAATCCAGATCAAGGGAACTGACGCTGAAGAGAAAATTGTTTAATGAAGTCTCGTGAAATGAACATGCTTAGCGTGCTGTTAATCTCGAAGATATACATGAAGTTAACATGCAGAGGACACACCACTTTCCTAATAGAACGAGGTACGTGTTATGAAGTACCACAGGATATAGCGACCAAAATGCCGTCCCCTTAATAATGTGTGCCAACATCTTGAAAGAGAAAATGTATTACGTCAGCAACTCATTCAGCGAAAATGATATCGCAAGAATTCAGGTTTCAATTATATATTGCTTGCTACAGTTGGACGAGGGGAATATCGTAGACTCATTTCCTAGTTGCCGCACACATTTGCGTATAATAGTGAAGGTTACGGAAAGAAGAGATGATTTCTTAAAGGGCAACTCCAGTGGTTGTTTCCCCATTCTGAGTTATTCATTTCATATTACATTTCTCGGCGTGTCCTGACTCCGATACAAAGAATCATTTTATGAAATTCCATGTAGACCTGGTTTGGTTTGGTTTGGTATATGGGTTTAAAGTCCCAAAGCGACTCAGGCTATGAGAGACGCCGTAGTGAAGGACTCCGGAAATCTCGACTACCTGGGGTTTTTTAACGTGCACTGACACTGCACAGCAAACGGGCACCTTCCCTTTCGCCTCCATCCATGTAGAACTGTTTTTAAAACGAAACAGCAGCAAATCGAAACCCAAACTGGTTTTATGGCCATAAACTACGTACCAGTTGAGGACATGGAGACGTCACATACAGTATTGAAAAAACACTCGCGAGCATGTTCGATGGTGGAAATAAAGGCTGGACATCGTGACGGACAACATAAAATGTCCGAGATAGCCTAATGCAGGCCTCGAAATGTGTTTAGCAAACGGGTACGAGTAGGAACGTGGTATGTTACGTCAGGCGACCCGAATCGAAAGTGTAGGTTCCACAACCTGCGCAGAAGTTTACGCAGTGGCTTTAGTGTGTTTGTGTTAGGACGCAAGTTCGATTTCCTTCAGTGACGGCGACTGTGATAAAAATTCTGTTCGCTCAATTCAACAGGAGGAGGAGCGAGTGGATATCAACGGCTAGGTGAGTGTTGACAATGCTTTGTCAATTAATTATACTTTTTTATAACATCACGTAAGAGCGCCGTGATTGAAATGTTTGACGGAATTTTAAAAGAAAGGGCAAATGCTTTTTACTACAGTCGTTCCCGGTAATATCGAACACGAAGAGGATTGCCCTTCCTCCCAATAGATCGACATATCGATAATTTGAAATATAAAATATACTTCTCGGAAGCTTATCTAACAACTCCACATAACTAGAGGCACTAACCAATTTCCGCCTCCCAGATGCTTAAAACGAAGGCACGGATGAAGACTACAGCACTTTACTTTGCCAGAAAAAAGTATTAGACTAAAGATTGCTTCTTCTGCATAATCAATTTCATTAGGCTGGCCTCAAGCTTGTTAATGATGTACAAATACGAAAGGCTAGCGCCTTCTATTCTGTTTCAATAGCAGCGAATGACACCTCAAGCTAGTGCAGCATCGCATGGGGGATGGGTCTATTCGTCAGAATCTTCGCCCGTGTCTGCGTCCGCGTCTTCACACTAGCGATGTCAGCCGCAGTTACAGCCTTAGTGCGGCCCGCTGTGGCTTGCAGGCTACCGTCAGCGCTTACAAAATCTGCTGTTGTAGCGCCGCCTGGGATGTCGCCTGAGAATGGTTATACCCTGCTTTCTGGAGGCGAGTCACAACTGTGCTCATATTGCTCCAGGCTTCAGCCAGCATTTTAATGCCTACAAGGACGGCTAGCCTGAGTACAATTCTTTACCAAAGGCTGGTGAGTCTCTGCGCCTGTTTTCGTGTGTATCCAACGTTAAACGCTTTCGCAGAAACTGACAAAACGGTTGACGACTGGGCAAGTTGGTAAGGGTTCATTTTTAACCAGCCAAAGGACGAGACAATGACAAAACGGCAATGGTCCACACTCGAGGCACTGAACCACGAGGCCATGCGAGTCATTACTGTACTGCCTCGATCAGCTCCTATCCGTCTACTCCAGGAGTACGCCCACCTTAACATGTTGGCAGAATTAACTGCCCAAAGACAAACAGACAGAGCAAGAAAAGCTTCCCTTAGTCCTGAATTAGAGAACCAGCCACCTCCATGGGACTACTACCACCTTACTTCTAATAAGCCTCTACTCATCAAGAAGTCGCAGTTCTCATCATCATTCCCAATAACGTCTTGCGCAGCACCTGATAACTGTAATATTTACACAGATGCAGCCGTAACCCTAACATGTGGTTCAGTTGCTTTTATAAGCTCAACCCACCCTCACCTCAACACCATTCGAACTTACCTTAACGATACCAAATCAACTTTGGCCTTCGAACTGCAAGCTATCTTAAACGCCATAGAAGCGTTACCTGCCGACCATACGTTTAAACAAGTACACATAATGACTCACTCTAAAGAAGCCCTAAAGCATTTAAAGAAAGTCCATGACACTCTTAGGGTCGCACAGTCTATACATGCTGCTTGTCACCGTTACCCAGTGACTATAATCATCCACTGGGTTCAAGACAACATAAATTTGAATACCATTGCAGCAGACATGCTTCCTCATGCAGCAGATGTGTCACAACTTATTCATGATTCCTTGCCACCGGATCTACTTATGACCCATTTGACATCATCAGCATCTCGCAGGCAGCGTACATGTGCTATAATTCCCCCGTGTACGTACCCCCTTCCTCCCAATCTAACAAGGGTGGCGGAGGTATCTCTGAGACGGCTGAGAGTCGGAGTGGCCCTTACACCCGCCGTTCGACACCAGTGGCAAAGTCCTACAATTCCAGCTCCCGACAAATGCCCACACTGCGAAGAGCCCGCTTGTGACACCACTGGGCGGCATCTAATATGGACATGCCCAGGAACTTCGCATATGCGCAAGACCATTCTACAAAAAAGCTGGACTTTCACCGACTAATGACTCTCATTTCTTGGTCTTTGCAATGTCTTGCTCAATAGGCTTAAGTTTTGCCGGTGTGTTTGGTGGCAGACATATGAAGGTGACCTGCTTCAATGGGCGAACTATATGATCGCCCGAACAGCTGCGCAAAGGAAACAAACCTTGCTACCGTAGTTCTCAAGATCGTCATCTGACTTCTGAAGCCACACCACGAAATGATCGCGTGTCATCCAAGTTTTCTTACTGGACGCGTATCGAACTGGGAGGCCTTTCATGTTTTAAAAGCAGCTTGGTGGTCTGTTTTTTCGTATAACGAAAGACCTAAGTTGGCAAGTTCCATTAAAATGTGGAGCAAGCAAAATGGACACGCGCATTTTGCTGCCATTTTATTCAGCGTGGTACGCACTGCCTTTGAGGTGCAGAGGGTTGTTTGCGGGCATTTACCAGAACAGTGCAGTCTCATCTGTGCTAAATATTTCCGACGGTGAAAATATGTCGGATTTTTGGCCACTCTTCACACAGGCACTTCTACGTGTCATGTTTGCTTAACGCCTCGCTCTCGACCGAAATGATATGTACGACGTTCCCATCGCAAATATTAAAGCGGTCTCTAAGCATCCTACGCCGATGCACTGCCTGGTGCGCAACAGCCACTTCCTCGCATGCATAGAGCTAAATTACCGAGCTGTCCCTTTCTGAAAACGCTGCATCTTAGTATATATAGAAAGATAATGTAAAAGTGAGGATCGAATATATCCGTGTTAGAAATGTCTCGCTTTGAAGGTTTGAGTTAAGAAGGCATAGACGTGAGTTTAGCGCCAGTCCCGCGGTATATCCATGTTGGATTTCGGCGTGGGTTGGCAAAGATTGCATGATTCCGTGGCTACATTGACTGGTAATGGTGCATAAAGCAAAGCACATCTTCAATGAAAGCGCCAGATATTTCGACAAGATACGGTGATGTTACCAGCGAATTTCAAAGCCAAGCGTTGGCCACGGATCGAATGCACAAACAGCTTCAGAAATATATTAACGAAAATATCCACACCATGCGATTGTCAAGAGGAGCCCGCATAGTGATTTGTGATAGCAGCGGTGCCCATTTCGTGCTTTATGGTTTCCTTTGCAAACGCCATACGCTGAACGCGAGGAGATTGCCACAGCTGGCACTTGGCGCATGCAAACGGCTTTCTCGAGCCGGGAAAATGATGCGCAAAGATGATATTTGCGGAAAAGTAATAGCGGAATACACGAAAAGCATGTTCCTGGTTTCCGAAATTCCAAAGGAAGTTCAAAAGGTTTGAAAGAAAACAGATTTTTTATTGACAACATGTCTGTCGAGTGCAAAAACTTTTTTTGTCGCGAATAGGAAAGAAGGCCACCACTTTCTCATGTTAAAACTAACAGTTACTTCCTTTCATGCTCGTATAACAGACTTTACAGCTATAATACTATATTTTAGGAATTTGAAAATGAAAAGCAGAATAAGTATTTACAATATTATTTAGTGAAGTTCGGAGCTCTGATGTCAGCAGCAGTGGCCCCCATGAGGCAGAGAATTCATTTGCCTGAAGGGCTTTTGAAAACAAACTCGCCCAGGCACTGGCGCCAGCTTTCTGTCTAAGCAACAGTTAGAAATTCTATGGTTATGACACTGGCGCTGATTTTCCTTCAGCGAAGGCGAGTAATATATAACCTCTTCTAGGCCAACACCCACAAAATAGACGCGCACGCCGACCAAGTTCACCTACTTCTGAAGGTGAGTGCCAAATTATCTCTATCAAATAAGGCTTTCTATATCGCCGTGATGGTTTCATGGCAGAGAGATAGAGGCATGTAGATAGAATTCTTGTAGAATTGAAAGGAAAACAGTTAAGCATTAAAGAAAAGCCTCAGAGCGGAAACCAAAAACGGCTTAATATGGGGAAATCATTGATCATAGATGGGGTTTCCACCCGTCTTGGCTCCTAAGAGAAAGCCTCGGCGTATGAAATATAGCAGCGGTGTGGGAAGCGCGGCGAATCGAAACGTATGGATTTAGAACTCCTTTTTGCCGGTGCTGCAGGGGATTAAATCGGCTTACCTGTAAAGCTGCAATAATATAGGCAGGTTCAAGAAAACTAAATGCCTAGAACACAGAGGCGGCAGAGAATGGGAACGTCGATTTGAGGCAGTGTGTCAAGAGGCGCGAACGCTGCGAAAGCATAAAGCAGATGAGCAGTCCCGCACAACGTAAAATACAAAGGAAAAAAGAAGGTACAGGAGAAATAGGAAGACATCAGATGAACAATAATCGAAAAGCCACAGGAAGGACATCGTAGGCTTGCAAGCTTAGCAATTTATTTATTTGCTTGATACTGGGGCCCTTTTTAGTTGAAGCAAGAAGGCAAAATCAAATTAGAAATGCATGGATCCAGGAAATTTTTATGCACATGCAGATAAGTGTTATGAAAATAAATTCGAGCATGAATAGGAGATGTAATATGTATTGAGAATAATAGTTTGTAAGTGTCCAGTAACTGCACACTAGATTCTTCCTTTCACTGAAAAGAGGCTGTATTGTTTACATCGGTGTATCACCTGGAGTTCAGTTCAGTCGTTCAGTCGTGTCCGACACTTCGTGACCCTATTGACCATGTCACAACACGCTTTCCGGTCTCTCACTATCTTCCTAACATCACATAACTTCATCTGCAGTACCTCGAGGGTGCCATCTAACCATCGCGTTCGCTGCCTACCCCTTCTCCAGCGACCATAA
Source organism: Amblyomma maculatum (assembly GCA_023969395.1). NCBI lineage: Eukaryota > Metazoa > Arthropoda > Arachnida > Ixodida > Ixodidae > Amblyomma > Amblyomma maculatum. Next base: position 4,567 of record JAJIZL010064584.1, on the reverse strand, counting down.
ACCTTTCCCAACATCAAATCTTTCTCCAGCGACTCCTCTCTTCTCATCAGATGACCAAAGTAGGTGAGCTTTAACTTTAGAATTTGACCCTCCAATGAGCAGTCAGGGTTTATGGTCGACAATATTGACTGATTTGATCTTCTGGCAGTCCATGGAACTCTCAAGAGTCTTCGCCAGCACCACAATTCAAACGAGTCAATTCTTCGGCGGTCAGCCTTTTTCACAGTCCAACTCTCGCATTCATACATCACAACTGGAAAGACCATAGCACGAGTTATACGGATCTTGGTTGGCAGACTAATGTCTCTGCTCTTTACTAGGCGGTCAAGGCTAACCATTGCTCTCTTTCCCAGAAGCAGGCGTCTCCTAATTTCATGGCTGCAGTCTCCTTCCGAAGTAATCTTGGAGCCCAAGAAGAGAAAATCTGTCACAGCTTCCACTTCTTGTCCCTTGATGCTCCAGGACTTGATAGGGCAAGACGCCATGATCTTTGTCTTGTTAATGTTCAGTTTAAGCCCAAACTTCTCACTCTCTTCTTGTACGCGCATCAGAAGTCTCTTGAGTTCCGCTTCACTTTCTGCAATTAAAGTGGTATCATTCGCATATCTAAGGTTGTTGATACGTTTTCCAGCAATCTTCACTCCAGCTGAAGACTCGTCCAGACCGGCCTTCCTCATGATGTACTCTGCATATAGATTAAATAGGCAGGACGACAGTATGCAGCCTTGTCTCACTCCTTTCTCAATCGGAAACCAATCAGTAACACCATGCCCAGTTCTGACTGTGGCCTCTTGCCCTGCATACAGGTTCCTGAGGAGGCAGATGAGGTGAATTGGAACTCCCATCTCTTGGAGAGCTTGCCACAATCTGCTGTGATCTACGCAGTCAAACGCTTTCGCATAATCGATAAAGCAGAAGTAGATGGGTTTCTGGAACTCTCTTCTTTTTCCATGATCCAACGAAGGTTGGCAACTTGGTCTCTAGTTCCTCTGCCCTTGCGAAACCCCAGCTTGCACGTCCGGAAGCTCCCGATCCACATACTGCTGCAGCCTACCTTGGAGGATTTTCAACATCACCTTGCTAGCATGCGAAATAAGCGCGATCGTGCGGTAGTTGGAACAATCTTTGGCACTGCCTTTCTTTGGAATGGGGATGTAAACTGACCGCCTCCAATCCTGCGGCCACTGCAGGGTTGTCCAAATCTTCTGACATAATGTATGTAGAATGTTAACAGCGTCATGGTTGAGGTTTTGAAGCAACTCAGCTGGAATGCCATCAATTCCGCTAGCTTTGTTCTTAGCAAGGCTGGCTAAGGCCCATTCAACTTCACTCTTCAGGATGCCCGGCTCGAGATCAGTGATCACAACCGTCTTATGTTGGGTTTGCACATTCGGGTCCTTCTTGTACAGTTCTTCTGTGTATTCCTGTCACCTCTTCTTTATCTCTGCGGCTTCAGTGAGGTCCTTGCCTCGTTTGTTCTTTATCACGCCCAGCTTAGCACAGAAGCTTCCTTTGATATCTTTGATTGTCTTATACAGAGCTTTTGTGTTCCTTAATTGGCTGTTGTCCTCAACTGCTTGGCACTGTATGTTCAGGAAGGCATTCTTATCTCTCCTTGCTATTTTCTGAAAATCCGCATTGAGAACCTTGTATCTTTCTCTTTCCCCCATAACTTTTGCCATCCTCCTTTCCTCAGCTATTTACAAAGCCTCTTCAGATAACCAGTTGGCTTTCATGCATTTCTTTTGCTTTGGAACTACCTTAGTAGCAACTTCTTGTATTATATCACGAACATCAGTCCACATCTCTTCGGGCTCTTTGTCTTCTAGATCTAATTCTTGAAATCGATTCCTCACTTCCACAGCATATTCTAATGGAACTTGATCCAGATTATATCTGAAAGGCCTTCTAGTTTTCTGCGTTTTCCTCAATCGAAGCTTAATCTTGGCAACAAGAAGCTGATGATCGGTGCCACAATCGGCCCCAGGCCTTGTTTTTACTGCTTGTATAGCGCTTCTCCATCTCTGCCGGCAAATAATATAATCGATCTGATTCCTGTACAGTCCGTCCGGTGAAGTCCATGTGTACAGGCGCCTCTTGTGCTGTTGAAAATGAGTATTCGCTATGGTCAGGTTGTTTTCTCGACAAAACTTTACTAGCCTCTGCCCAGCTTCATTTGGCTCACCAAGACCGAACTTGCCTGTAATTCCGGATATTTCTTCACTCCCTACCTTAGCATTCCAGTCTCCTATGAGAAAAATGACGTCTGATGATGGGGTGCGGTCTAAAAGGCATTGTAGGTCCGCATAAAATCTCTCAACGTCAGCTTCTTCAGCAGTAGTGGTCGGTGCATAGACTTGGATAACTGTTATGTTGAAAGGGTGACCTTGGATCCGAAGTGAAATCACTCGGTCGTTTTTGGGGTTGTACCCTAGCACTGCTTTGCCCATTCTTCTGTTTACTATGAGAGCGACCCCTTATCTTCTCTTGGATTCGTGCCCACAATAAAAGACATAATGGTCGCCGGAGTTAAATTCTCCCATTCCAGTCCACTTGAGCTCGCTGATACCCAAGATATCAATGTTCAATCTGTCCATTTCTCGCTTGACGATATCCAGTTTACCTTGCGTCATAGATCTTACATTCCATGTTGCTATGTGATACATCTCCTTGCAACATCAGACTTTCCGGTCGCTTCCCGACACATCCACAACTGAGCGTCCTTTTGGCTTTAGCCCAGCCGCTTCATTCGTCCTGGAGCTACTAGGAATCGCCCTTTGTTCATCCCCAGTAACATGTGGGACGCCTTCCAACCTGGGGGGCTCATCTTCCGGCGCCATATCATTAATGGTATTGTTACTGACCATAGGGTTTTCTTGGCAGGAAATACTGGAGTGGGTTGCCATTACCTTCTCCAGTGAATCACATTTTGTCAGAACTCTCTGCCGTGACCTGTCTATCTTGGGTGGCCCTACACAGCAGAGCTCACGACTTCATCGAGTTTCGCAAGCCCCTCCGCCACGACAAGACAGTGATCCATGAAGGGGGTATCACCTGGAACTGCGACTTAAACACTTTTGGGGTGACAGTTGACAGCTGCCGACGTTTTAAAGCTGACTAAAGCTGCAATACCGACAGTAATGAGCCAAGGCAGATGTCACTGGTGGCCATAGCACAATTATCAAATGCTTAGTGCAATAATAACAATTCTACTGACGCAAACACTTCAATAGTCACCACTGGGGCGTAGAATCGGAGGACGGAACAAAGAACTATTAAAGGAGTATGCAAAGAACGTAACAAGCGCCTGCATTGCAATGAAAATAATATAAATGACATCTGGGCCTGCACTTTTACCAAACCCCTCATAATCACCTCGTCTGTCTACAATATTTCCGCTCTAAGTTTCATCATCTGCGAGTGGCACGCACCAGCCACTGGTAAACATTGTGAGGCTTATTTGAAACCTAAAGACAGCTTTTCACTTTTACTGCTCGCTTAGATCAACTAAACAGCGTGCTGTATAAAACTAGCTGACTAAATTATGTCAAGCGTTCTGCTGTGAATGTACATCCTACATTATCGCCATGGCGCTCGGGGTGCTGGGCGGGTACTGCTACATGAAAAAGACTCAGAATGCCGCTGTCTTCCAATGTTACTGGATATAAAATTTGACCGAAATGATTAAAAAAAGAAAAATTATAATCTGGCGCCATGACTGAAACGCGAAAATTTGTTCTCTAATACATAGAAATTATAATCTTTGTAAATCCCTTTTTTTTTAATCCAAGGAATCCCGGACGCCCATCCAGGTAAATAAAGACCATTCTTCATAAATATTTTTATCGTTACTCTCTATATGGATATTATGTCTTTCCATGCATTCCCACAAATGATACTAAATACGGTAAATCTACGTACACAAGCATGACCGAAATCTTTTAAAGCAGAAGGCGTTACGATTATCACGTTCTTTCGGTACAGGAGCACTGTAATGCGCTAGTACTAACACAAAAACATTATAAACTGCACCCTTGCACATTTGGCATCTGTTAGGAAGCAAATGACCCTTTTAATCCTTTCTTCTATTGATTTGTGCGGTGACCGATGGCACAGTTTTATTTGGCAAAAACATATCGTTATAATATTTACTATAAATTTAGCAAATTTATAGTAAATATTCAGTTAAGCAGTCGAAAGTATGTTTTATAAATATATGTTTATTTTGTTTTCCAATCGCATTCTCAAAGAATAATTTTACCACTAAAGTTGTCCTCATCTTCCAATTCTCAGTGCCATTTTCATAAAAAGCGCGTGGAGTGTTACCTGGATAGGAAACGAAACAGCTCTTCGTATCCACTTATTGTTCTCCTTCGTTAAGACATCGGAGCTGAAACGTCGCGATTCAAAATCTTGGATTAGGAACCTTCTGTTTCAACTTGTGCTTTAATAGTAGCCCGTTGTGATGCAAACTGTTTCTGAACACAGTACCGCTGTCAGGTAGCATATTCTCAATATTCTTACTCCTCTGTGCCCCATCCTGTAAATACTAGCATTGATCACACGG
>JAJIZL010064582.1:0-13139 GCA_023969395.1 Amblyomma maculatum | reverse complement strand
TTTAAGAACGTGCTGAATCTGCCTACTCTTTTGAAGGGTTGGCCTTGGGTAGCAGTTTCCTTAGCCCTGTGAATGCGCAGCTTCAGAATGTAAACTGCAATGCTTTAAGAGTAAGAGAAAGTAAAAGGAAATCAAAAGACAACTTTAACACATAATAGCAAGCTGCAGCCTAGAAGGCATCATTTTATCATCAAGTGGTTTTATTGAAAATCATTAAAATAATGAAGAAATAGATTTGTGCCAGCTGCATCATCTGCCACTGTGCTCAGAAGCACCCGAGCTGTAGTGGTACACAGAAAATGTATTGCTTGGGTAAACGAGGATCTACCAAAAATGACTGTGGCCAGTCAGCAAGTTCATCATACCGCCTTGAATCCATTGTACTGGTCAGAGCTTGGGCAGTCCCAGCAGTTAATATTGCCATATGAGACCACTGTCTGCGCTCCGCAGAACCAACACTCCACTTTGGCTGAAAACAGCGGCCTGTGTAGAGAATAAAGAAAAAAATAAAGGAATATTTAGTAAAATGCAGTCAGTATATGATGGCTTAGTTAAAATGTGTTGCTACAGTTATTACCAGGACATTTCCACGAGAACAGATATAAACACACAAACTATGTGCCCAGTTGAGAATAAAGAAAAAAAGAAAGGAATATTTAGCAAAATGCTGTAAGTATACGATGGCTTAATTAAAATTTGTTGCTAGTTATTACCATGACATTTCCTCGGGAACAGATATAAACACACAAACTGCGTGCACAGTTAACAAGGCATTAGCTACCGAGTTCCACAGACAACCGTGTGTGAGTGGAGACACAGATATTCAAGCCATACAGCCACGAGCACAGTATCACAGTACTGCACATCGAACGCAGTTGTCAATAATAATAATAACGTTTAGTTTTTCTGACCAGGGTCGGCAAATTAATGTTTTGTCTCCCTTTCCACCGCCTTTCGTGATGGCTCAGTGGTTAGCACGTGCGGCTGCTGAGCCCTAGAACGCGTTTTCAATCCCGCCGCGTTTCGATGGCGGCGAAATGTAAAGACGCCTGTCTCAAGTCTTTCACTCCCACCACTTTTTTTCACGGCTGAGTTCGGATCCCCGTCGTGGAGACGGTTGGTCCACCCTTTTCTTTCCTCCACAGCATTCCGCAAAACCAATTTTCAATTTCATCGCAGTGCATTAACAGCAGCTTTGGTCACGTAAAGAGCTGTGAACTGATGTGGACTAGCGCAGAAGTGAACACCGCGGTGACCTTGTTAGTAATCGATGTAAACAATCAAATATAATGTAGCTGATAGCACACCGCGGCTTCAGATGCTGCAAGTGAACCATTAAGTATTGAGAGGGCGCTGCTACGATGAAAGTTGTTTTCCCATCGACAACAGTTGCAGACACAAGTCGACAGATGCGGACAAACTCTCCTCGCCGCCTACTACATATTTCATTTATTTGTCCCTTAAAGGCCCGAAGGCATTACCTAAGGGGGGGCGTACATACAGGTTGGAGGCTAGTAGCAGAGAACACAAAAGAAAGAAAGGGGGAAAAATACACGGGGTACCAAAAAAGTGTAAAATATACAAACTAAAAGCAAGAAATAAACATACAAAAAGAAAACAAGGAACAGTTGGCACTTCGGCGTCGCCGTATGAATATGTTTGAGAAGTGATTAGCCAGTTTCTCACGGAAAAGGCGGTGATCGGAGCATGCAATTACGTTGTCGGGAAGGCCATTCCAGAGCACTATGGCGTCGGGAAAAAATGAACTGCTCATTGCGGAGGTGCGGGTTTTAATGCGTGCGATTGGATTACTGCGGTTTAGGCGGGATGACGTACGTAGGGGTGGCTGCAGCAACAAATGTCTTGGTGAGCGATAAAAGAAAGAGTGAAAGAGGCATAGCCGGGAAATAACACAGCGAGTTGCTAGTGTTTGAATGCCGAGGGATCGTTTTAGTAATGTTACGCTGGTATTTCTTGAGTACTGCGATGTAATAAAACGGGCGGCGCGATTTTGAATGGCTTCAAGGTCTGAGATGAGATACGATTGTGATGGATGCCAGACAGATGACGCGTACTCCAATTTAGGACGTACGAATGTTATGTATGGCAACTTTTTTACTTTAGGTGATGCAGATTTTAGATTGCGCCGGAGAAAACCAAGTGTGCGTGATGCTTTGGAACAGATGGTCTGAATGTGTGTTGGCCATGACAGCGATGATGTGATGTGTACTCCTAGGTATTTATAAGATGTTCTCGTGACGGCGACCGATTTTATGTTGTAAGTGCTATCAATAACTGTGTTTTTGCGGGAGAATGATATGTATTGGCATTTATTTAGATTAAGGGGCATGTGCCATTTGTCACACCACGCTGAGATAGTGGTTAGATCCTGTTGAAGAGCGGCAATGGCGCTAGCGCCGTGGATGGGGCTGTAAATTACGCAGTCATCTGCAAATGAACGTAGCGTTGATTTTATGTTGATCGGTAGGTCATTGATGTAGATGAGGAATAAAAGAGGTGATAAGCCTGCACCTTGAGGTACGCCGGATGTTACGTCGGAAAAAGCTGAGCGACAGTTATTAACACAGGTGAACTGCTTACGTCCTTTAAGGAACTGCTCTAGCCAGGAGAGCAAGGTTTGTGGAATGCCGAGCGATGAGAACTTAAAAAGAAGAAGAATATGGGAAACACGATCAAATCCTTTTGAAAAGTCGAGAAAGATAGCGTCGATCTGGACAAGGTTATCTAAGTATTGTAGAATGTCGTGGGTGAATTCGGCAAGCTGGGTCTCACATGACAGCTGCTTCCGGAAGCCGTGTTGATTCGGATAGAAAAAGTTCATTGATTCTAGGTGGGTCATAAGATTGGAAAAAATAATGTGCTCAAGTAGTTTAGACGGTATACTAGTGAGGGAAATGGGACGATAGTTGTTAGGGCACGTGCGGTCATCCGCTTTAAATATGGGTGTAATTTGAGCTTTTTTCCAATCGTCAGGGACAACCGCGGTATCTAAGGATTGCGTAAAAATTAGATGCAGTGCCTGGCTAGACAATGAAATGGTATTTTTTAGTAGCTTGCTGTTAATTTTATCGCAGCCGGCAGATGTAGATATTTTCAGTGAGGCAATAAGCTTTGATACACCATCAGGGTTAATTTCGATTTTAGGCATTTCTGAGAGTGAGATTTCTGGAATGTGTTCATTAGCAGTAACGTTAGCAGCGGAAAAAACTGACGTAAAGTAATTGTTGAGCGCGGTCGCACAGTCATCGCTTTTGATTGGTTCTCCATCAGCATCTAGGAGTTGTACATGGCGATCTTGTGGTTTATTATATAGCATGCGCCAGAATTTGTTGGGGTTAGAGTGAAGGATTGATAGTATATCTTGAGAGTAAAACTTATCTTTAGTACTTGTCAGTTCTGTGGTATACTGTTGGGTGCACAAGCGATATTTTTCCCATGCTAAGTGACTATTTTGAAGTTTTGCTGTTCGATACAGGCGCTTCTTTTTGCCAAGGAGAGACTTGAGGCGTTTGTTAAACCATTGATTCTTGGTATCTGATTTAATAAGTAGTGTTGGAACGTGCTTACTTTCCAAATGTATTAGGGTGTCTTTGTACAAATTCCAGTTCGAGTTAGGTGTGCGATTTAGATAAGTGCAACGAAAGTTGTTGAAAAATTTTTCAAGATCATTGTTCATAGCATCAAAATCAGCCCTTTTGTAGTCTTTTATCAGTTTGCTGGTTGGTGATTTCATCTTTAAAGGTAGCGTCATAGAGATGTGAACAAGGTTGTGGTCGCTTAATCCAGGAAGGACAGTAATGGATTTTACGTCGTCCGGGTGACTTGCGAGCAAGAGATCTAGGATGTTGTCTCCTCTCGTTGGACTTGTTATCACTTGCTGAAAGTTAAAGTCAAGGGTTAGTTCTAGAAAAAGTTTCTGTTCGTTTGCAGGTGTCGAACTTAGTGTTGAGAGCAATGACCAGTTAATTTGTGGGTAATAGACCATTTGCGGAAAACCGAGCGCCACCTGTCATCCAAAATGGGAAGCTTCGCCGGCACTTTTGGTTGGAAAGGGCTTCTCGAACTGGCATGCGCAAGGCAGCGTTCGGCGCTTCACGTGCGTTTAAATCGTTTAAAGTGTTGCTATTTTGCTGAAAACGTGCATATGCTGAAGAAAGAGGATGGCATAGAAGGAGAACGATGTAGAGCGCCGACTTTTCGGGTTGTAGCCAGAATAATGGCCACGTATGAGCAATACGTGCAGTTTTCGTCCTCAACTGTTCGCCTGCAGGCGCATCCTGGCCGATGCTTAAAGGAGGAAGGCCATGTCAGGAACTTGAATCTTCATGCCACTAATAAGTTTTGATGAGAGTGAGCAGCATCCATGAAGACCGCAGTGTTTATGCGACAATGCCATGGTTCGCTGTTGATTCGGGCCACATCATTTGAATTCACTGCGATTGCGTTGCGGTGTGAAATATTTTGGTTAGAAACATGTGTATCTCTCTTGTGCAGAATGCTGGTACACAAAATGAACATGTATTGCATGAGCGCTAATGTGCACACGAGTGTTACAGTGACATGGGATGCACTATTTTGTAACACGCGCAAATGTTTGTCTGGGTTTTCTGATGTAGGGTAAGAGTTCCTGCTGACTTCGTCCCTGCAGCTTCTGATGTAGTCCAGGCTTTACTGATTGTTAAACGACTCGTATTATCTCAACCACGCTCGCGCTCATACGCGAGAGCTTCGCTTACTGACAGACCACTTCCTGCGTACACTGCACTCTGTCGTGCTCCCGCTGTTCAGGTATAGCGCACCTTGCTATTGTATTGTTGGATTTACGGTGGATGTTCATACAAGTATATAAATTCATTTCCCACCGAATCTGTCGATGGAAGAACTCTTATAAAACCGATATGTGTTGATTTGGCAGCAAGTGCCAAATACAGCAAGAACGCCCAGCTACTTCGGAAAGGGCCCGATGGGTCCGACCGACCCCATCAACGGTTTCGCATTTCGCGCCTTGTATGTCGTCGTGGTTCTCGTTATATATACGTTCAAGTGTCGCTGTTGCATGGCGCATGCTTAGCTTAGCTAGAAGGCGTTCCAGTCAAATGGCTGTCTTTCGACTGCATGCAATAGTGAACAATGCTGCGTTTCTTTACTCCTTATTGAAGGCTCAGCGAAACCTGTCATCATGTAGCACGGCTGCTGTTGAGTGTTTCTGTGAGGGCACTATGATGCTTCTTCTTGCACGGGCGTACTCTGCAAGTTGATAGTTCTTATGTGTCAAAGGGAAGCTCTACACTACTTTGTCTCAAGGCAGAGATGGCCCCTTTTCCGTAAATGGTGCGACTTTAGAAGGAAACAAAACTCATAAGAATAGAATATGGCACCGACAAAAAGATGAAAAAAAAAACACGGGAAGAACAAAAGCGCCTCCACAAAGCAGCAGCGTTAGAGGACACAGAGCACACTACTTCGTTAGCAGACGACTCGCGCTCGGGGACCAGTCATGAAGTATCCAGACGGCCTTTTTTCACGTCCGACTTTTTTTTTTAAATGCATATGTTTTCCTGAGCCACGGGCACACACAAGAAACGCACAAGAGACAAGAAACTCAAATCATCCACCGCTCAACAGCGCCAGAATGCACGGCCAGGCAGCGCTGGCGTGTCATGTATTTCAACCAAAACCAAATTGCCTACAGAGGGCGCTAGTTGCTCCTTTGTCGCGCATGCGCAGGAGCTTTTCCGCAAATGGTCCATTGAAATCACCAAACAGAAATATGGGTGCTATGGGGTACTCATTCCTCATAATCGTTAATTCATGGCGTAGGGAATCGGGGAATGATACGTGACTGTCAGGGGGTCTATAGCAGACACCGAACACTAGCTCTCCGGAGGCGTTGTAGAAGAAAATCCATGTAGAAGAAAATCACAACCTCGCGGCATCTCACATGCGCCTGCTTTAATTGCAAGCATTCAAGTCTTCGTAAGCGCCTTACAGCACCAGGTGGTGAGGTGATGCGACCGGGCGCTCCCGTTCTGAAAGCGCGAAGACGCGCGGGCACCGCACGTGGTGGGTCAAACCAAACGCGGCGTTCGCGGCGTGCCGGAGCCCGCAACACTCGCATAAATAATAAAATAATAAGGGGAGGCAAGTATCGAGGTTTGAGCAAAAAGCTAATCTCACCGAATTCTTTTGTAGGAGTACACAACAACGGGAACACATAGTGTGGCGCCTATTAAAACTAGAGTGATCATTGCGAACGCAGCGTTAACTTTGCAGTGTCCGCTGAAATGAAACACAAACGAAAAACAACCGCGGCAACACTCCCGCCTTGATTCGTCGAATGAACGGACAAGAAAAGAGAGGGCAATTTCTATGCACAGAACATAGACATATAACATGAGCGCACGGGAAACATGGGTGGACGGATGAACCAGGCCGGTCGGCCGAGCCGTTTCAATCGGACAGTGCGGACAGCAGGCAACGAGGGACCCTTCGGTTGCTTCGGTATCCCTCGGCACCCGCAAAAGCACCCTGTCATCTTTTATTGTTCGCTCTAATTTATTAATAAAGCTTTGAGCTGAAGTAATTTTTTAGAACTCTAATAAACTTTGTTTTAATGGTAACTTGTCTTGATTTCATGTCGATTCTTTTTTGTAGTGTTGTTGATCACGACTTAAAATATCAACTTTTTTAATATAACTGTTATTCTGTTGCTTTTATTTTTACGAACGCCGTTATTAGTTATTAACGCGAAAAAGAGCACGGATGTTGCGGATGTGACGTCTTCAAAAGGCAACGAGCAGACGTCAGTTCCCGCATCGAAAGTTACCGACGGTCGTCGCAGGTACTGGGGGGAATAGACATCTCCCTCGAGTAAACAACGTGACGTCACGGAACGCACGTGCGGCGACTGCAGCGCTCTTCGATGCAGCGGCGATGGGCAAAATCCGTCGTTTTTCTCGGCCGCGGCCGTACTGAATGCAGCGGCGCGCGCTTGTGTCTCGATTATTTCTTACGCCGTGGTCTCGACCAAGGCCCATTCCTTGTCTCGACTAGCCTCCAATGCGTTCCTGTGTATTCCAAACCGATGGAGCTGCCTGCGTACGCGACGTTATTTCCTGAAATCGCTCGCCGGCAGTATGTTGAAAAGTTTGTAGTTGACGGGGACCAATACCCCGACCCCTTCGTTTTGAAGGACTGGAAAAATGACCCGAAATTGTGGCCGAATGTTCGTTTTGGTGACATATGCGTGTATCTTGTTCAGACGCCCGTCCCTAGCTACGCCACGGATAGCTTAAGTCATATCGCTCGTTGAAGGCTTACGTTCTTGCAGCGGAAGGGCATGTGCGCCAAGTTTTCATTGCCGACGCTCGCTTAAAGTTCCGCTTTTTAAAAGCTAAACTGGCGCCGTCGCAGAGGACCACCGACGAGCTATAGGAAGCTTGCTTTTGGACGAGGACGGAACCGTACAGGCAGCCCATTGCACATGCATGGCCGGGTAAGCTGTGTTTGGTGTGACGTCGAGCAATAGCGTTTTAACAGGTTACTTTGATGGCTGTGGCTAAAGGTACGTCCGACGGACCCGATCAATGGTCTTAAAGGTACGTCCGACGGACCCGGTGCGTTTTTCTTCGGGATACGACGGACGGATCCGGGAAATATTTTTCAGAGGTACGGCGGACGGACCCGATTGGTAGGGTTCTTCCGACGGACCCAACGCATTTTTCTCCGATATGGGCCTTGGGATCCGTCGGGAAAGCCGGACGGATCCGAGATCCCCAGATGTGGTTGTAACAACAACATGGTAGCCATATGTAGCCAAATCGAAGTTGGTATGAGGTGTACGTGCGAGGTGCAGGAAGTATGTACTACTGCATGCGTGAAATGTGAAATTACGAAGAATAGTACAGTGGCAAGAATAGTGCCTAGAATGGGTGATATACTACGTGATGGCATGATGATAGGTTTACGTGAGTTGGACCGCGGCAGGGTCGCAAGCGCATGTAATCGCGGTGTTGACGGCCAGCCCGCGGCCCGCACGCCCGCTCATTTGGTCCACGTTATCATGTGCATTAATGTCTACGGCGGTCGTTATGTAGTTATGTAGTTTTGATTCTTCAAAGTTTCGTCACTTCCATCTGTGATTACTTCCATCTGTGATGAGATGCGTCACGTAACGCATCGCTTTCTGCTCGCATTGAGGTTTGGTGCTGCAAGTTCTACGTAGTCGCTGAAAAAGCTGGGTGCCGCCGGCGTGTCTCTAGCCCAAGCATCGCGTCATTCGTGCTTGTTGGAGGTGTGGTTTGTGCTTACCGTGAGATGCTGTGATGTACGGATTACGTCCTACTAGAGTGCTGTGTGAGACTACGAAGAGTGCTGTGATGAGTGCGCCGATGTCCGGACGGACATCATTGTGTCCATTTATGATCGGCGATGTTGCACGTGCATGTCAGTGTTTATTAGGTGCAGTGGTAATTTATTTACACGCGCTGTTCAACAATCAGACGAAAATAAGTCATCGACAATTTGTTAGCCTGCACTACAGAGCTCAAAACTCGGAAAATGGGAATGCACATGATGCAGTTTTCGCATGTTGGAGCTAGTGGACCGAAAAATAAGTGCCCAGCCCACACCGCCTGGATGCGCATTACTACAGGTGAAATGGTTCAGGTTTCTGTAAAATAGCTGCCTGGCACAGCACCTTCCTAAATGTTCAAGCTTTGTACTATTGTTGAAGGCCACTTTATTATTAATAAAGGAACGAATATGCTTTATGTGTTAATGACTAGTGCTTTTTCAACATATGTTCATTTTTTTTCGTTTTTCCTTAGTTTTCTTTGTTTTTCATGCTAGAAAAACACAAATAGTACACTTTTAAACATGTCGGTCCAAAGCTGAACATGAATATCTGCCATGCATGTGACAGCTTTAATGCTAGAAAGGTTGACGTGTATAGCATGTACGTAGACGCTGCGACATCTTAGTGGCACGCTCGGCTACTTGCCCCAAGGTCGTGATGTTTAATGCCAGTGATGGCAGTCGCACTTTGGTGCAGGTGAAATGCAAATGCTTCCTGTTTCCTGCAAGATGTCAACGCAAAGTACAAAGCCCGGCCAGTCAAATTAGTCTGGGGCTCTCCACTACGGTATTTTTCATAGCTACATATGTCACTTTAGGATGTGAAACCCTACATGCCACAGGTAGGCTGCATTGTTTTTTAGCTTTTGTAACCTCTCATCTATGTTTTGCAACATTTGGCTAATTTTAGTTCTCAAACAGTTGTTAAAGATGAAACCAAAGCAGTTCTTGGCATGGTTTCCTGCTTGGATTAATTTGCTAATTGCAGTTCTTTGAAACTTGCATCAATGCTGGACAGTTCAAATAGCCGGCAGTTGAATTACAGAAATGATGCGGATCGTGCATATCAGTTCGGACAAATGGAAAGTAACGGTCCTCTCCTTGCATGCATAGGTGCTCTTAGACAAATACATACTCGGGTGTGTGATTGTGACGCATATCAAGGGTCAACAGAAGGCCACGTGGAGCCAGTGTGATATTCTTCATGAAGGCTAAAGTAGAATTGTACAACAGCTGCTGTACCATGCAGAAAAAAATTGATCGTTTAGTGTATGATTAACTGACCATGAATAGCATCTTACTCAGAGTATGATGTGATATATATCTGGTTTAGCATCCCAAAATAACTACGGCTATGAGGAACACGATAGTTGAGGGCTCCGGTATAATTTCGACCACCTGGGGTTCTTTTACATGCACTGACACCGCACGGTGCATGACGGCCTATTGTTTCGCCCCTATTGAAATGCTCCTGCTCTGGCTGGAACCAAATCTGCATCTTTGGGTTCAGCAGCCAAGCACTAACTACTGAGCCAGCACAATGGGGCCAAGTATCAAAATGCATGCCATTACATTTCCTTCTAGCCTGTGGTTTTCTTCACAGAACTAATGTATACAAGGAAAAGTAAATAGCATGAAAACACTAGTTTTTTGCACACTATATTCACATTTCAGCAAACATTCTCTAGGAAAAAAATTCTCATAATGTTTGCATGGAACCCATGAACATCTTACAAAAAAACAATGCACTTACTCCACTCCAATTATTAATGGGCAAGGTTGCATCTATGCTACTACACTGCACTTATCACAAAACGACAAGCCCCATCTGCTTTGGCCAATCACTTGATGAAACTAACGGAGACAGATGTCGCACACCACAGACTGGTCGTGTCGCAACATATCTCTGCATATGTTGCATTTCAATTTCATGCCTTTCCACTTAGCTTCAACTGTTGCCAGCATTACTAGTCACCCATCTTTTCTGAAATTCCTTTTTACGCTGTTGGGATCAGCATCCTTGTTAACGATGGTCTCTGGAATTTTCGATGCTATCATTTTCACATCTTCCTCATCTGGAAGAACGAAGGAAATGACAAGCTTTGAGCAGAAAAAAAAATTAGGGAGACTCCTAATCTCCACCTGTAAGGGTATGGTGTGCCAGCGTTAATGGCTCTTGTCTGCAGATCCAACTGTGGATTCCCGTTAATTTACATGCCCTTTGCTACAAACATAATTAATAATTCCTTAATTCATGTCTCTGTTATCTCAGATATACTCATTAGCATACGGTCGTAGGCTGCCCTGTTAGGTGATAGACAACCTGGCATAGACCTCTGTAAGCCTCAACCTTTCTTAATTGGAGCTGAAACGTCCCAGAACATATTTCAAATATAACTTTGTAAGCTTGACTTAACACCTCCTGCCATGTCGTGTGGCCTCGTGACATTTGGCTCGTGGCACTTTCGGCTTGTGCACAGGGGTCATCTATTAAATACTGGTTAACATGCATGAAAAATACATTTTCACACAAACTGGTGGCAAATGGTCAAGTGGTGCACTGCAGATTCTGAAATGTATGCCTATATGCATGCAAGGATCGCATCATCACATAACATGATCAAGAGTTCTATCAGTACCTGTAGTTACATAGCATTTCAATGCCCATTAAAGGACCACCTCAGACAATGGTTGTTGTTACCACAAGACCTGTTCTAACAGCGTACTGACACCATTCCACTGAGCGATGGACATATGCATACCCTGGATAGCTCATGATTGTGGATCTCATTTATTTCTATGACTTCCAAGGATTAAAAGGTGATGAAAAGAAATAACCAGGTTACCTTGACACAATGCTAAATTACAGAGGGTGAATATGCTGCATGAAGATACCAAGAAGCTTGTACAAAGAAAAGTGAAAGTGAAATGCCAGGATTTTTGAAACATTGAAATAAACTACAAACTATACTTGTCAAACCTGTCATTAGGGATGGAAATCATGCAGTAATCAAAAACACAACATGGGGGCCATTTTAGGTCATCTTCACAAAACACATAACCACACCTCACACACAGCTTCATACTTACGAAAGAGGACAAACCAATATGCAAGGAATGTGGAGATGAACTAACAATAAACCATATTTTACACGTGCGCCAGAGTCGAGAAAATAAGAGGAAACATTTTGTACAATTTTGCAACAGATCCCTTTCCATCCCAGCATGATCCTAGGAAATAAATAAGAGAATAAGTGTCCTGTTTAAGTTGTTGCGCATTTCTCTTATATACTATGCAGAACCAACTAGCCCGACAACACGCTCTTCTCAACTGTAATCCTAGGAGAGACGTGCAAATTTCCTGCACTTTTGGTTTCTTAAAATGTTCCTAAACAAGCTACATCCTAAAGAACATTTTAGTCATTACACACAAAATAAATACATTAAACCTTGTTCTTGGTGCATGGCAGCATTAGTCGCTTATGCACCATAAAAATCAACACAATGCTGTAAGGTATACCTTAGTTAGCTATGTTATATGAGACAAGCTTTCGGTCTGGTGTGGTCCTTATTCACGTGAAAGCGCTGTCATGAGGGTCTATGTCCCAGCGATCGGAAAGTGACCTATTCCAATACTTTTACAAACTGAAGGCGATTCTACAGATTTCTAACGACTGGAGTGCTCAACTGTTTTATCAACGTCCGCCTGCTTTGACAGCCTGGAGTGAAACTGTTGAAGAGAATACATTTTTGAACATTTAACGCGTTTCTGAAGGCGTTGCTTTCAATTACGGGGCCCACAAAATGCAGCTGAATGTCAAACGCCGCCTAGGTAGGCTTGCTAGCAAGACAGCGGTGTAGCGTGGAAAATCGCTCCGCCGGTCCATCGCTGGCGCCGCTGACTTGACAGGCGAACTGTTCAAACTTACAGCTACTGACCACACCTGAAACACTGAATTGCGCATGATCAAGGCAGAATTTCTCTAACACTGAGCACTGGTAGCTATCGATTTCGCGCCCAATATTGTGAAAATCTGTCCTCTCTTCGATCATTGATACGTCCACGGTTGAACATTTATGCGCCTCGGGGTAGGCCAGCCGTTGGAACATGGATGTGTGGTTGTAGCAACGACCACTTGCATGGCGCACTCTGCAAAATTCCAAGAGTCAGCTTCTGCAACGAAATGTGCAGCGCACATTTTCTACCGCGTACCCAAGTCCGGCGATGCATGCATATCGATCCCGATCGTTTCAAAGCTGCGCGGCCGTTCAGTCGGGTCATGCTAACCTCGAGCATGCGGGGGTTTAAACTACATGTACGCAAAATTCAACGACAAGAAAAAGATGCAGGCTAAGCACTTTAGTCTAGTCTTCCCCTAAATACCAAAGAACATTGCTGTTCACAGGGAATTCGGATCATTGGCGCTTCCGGCTTTCCGGTTGTGCACTCTTGCGGTGCGGTGCAGTAGGTCTTCGCCTCGACGAGTCGATGTGCAGCTCGCCGCAGTTGCAGCGCAGGCCTCTAGTAAATTCGGAATGTCTTCTGCCACGGCTCTGAGGTAGAATTTAAACGAAGAATTTAGCTAGAAACATCCTGTTTTCTCGGTCTGCATGTGAGGAACGAGCATAATGCCATTTCACATACACACTTTGGACTGCCGAATGTTCTGCACGGCGAGGTGTGTGTGTGTTGTGCCGGCGCTAGATCTTCGGAGGTCGATGCAGGACCTAAGACAGCGTAAATGCTAGGAATAGCTCGCTCG
>JAJIZL010064581.1:0-12163 GCA_023969395.1 Amblyomma maculatum | reverse complement strand
TCGCCCTTTTCTTGTTGCTAGGAAATTAGCCGCAAAGCACAGTAACTACACATCGCATGTGGATACTGACAAACATTATTTAACGAAAGCAATGACACCGAAAAGACTGAGGATGAATGTTAAGTGCGCTCTCGGCATGCTTCGCCGTTATCTATTCATTCGCTGGAAAACAATTTTAGATGATACACCATTAGTTTTGATAGCCATTTTAAAACAACACTCTCAGGAAAAAGTAGATGATCTTAACGACCAAATGGACAAAGTAAAACTAATCGCGGACGAGCATCAAGTACGAAAAGAATTCGTGAAAAAGAAAGAAAAACTTCAGGCTAATAATCCGCGTAAATTCATAAGAGATAAGCTGTCGGTAGATAATGACACACCTTGGCAGCGAAGAATACTTCCTGCAGTTTCACAACAGCGATGAGTATCACCTACGACACAGGACACAGATGACAGCGACGTCATTGACATTTATAAATCTGTAAGCAATAGGGATAAACAAATTCTATGGCGCGGCCTTACGTTCTGCCAAGCGAATAACAGCTTTAATGAATATGAACGTCACTGAGATAAAACTGAATTCGCGAGAAGAATGCGTATTAAGGAAGTCTTCGCCGAAAATCTAAATAATGTACCGTAATCCTCTAGCCTACTTGGAGCCCCCAGCACATGGTTTCCTGATGCAGAGTGCATCCCTGAACAGGACCTATTTATTAAATCCGTCTCAAAAGAAATCATTGAAAAGACGAAGCTTGCTCGAAAGCCCAAAAGCCTGTCTATAACTGAAAGAGCTACTCTTGGCGACCTAGCTTCTGGAACTGACTTAGTTATCAAGCCTGCAGACAATGGTGGTGGCATAGTGACTCTCCAAGTTGAAAATTACAAAAAAGGGGCATATAGACTGCTTAACAGTTCTTGCCACTGTTGAAAGATTAAATGCCGATCCGAACAGTTCAATGAAGCCATCACGAATATCTATTCGCCAGGGAACTAATTACCGATATTGACTATATTGACTATAAATTGATTATAAACAAAGCCGGTCGATTTTTCCTACTGCCCAAGATCCACAAGATTTCCGCAGAAGCATTGTTTACCGCAGCCGTGCCAAGAAGACTAATTGTTTCTCAGCGTTTGTCCAATTCCTTTGTTCGTGTCCAACTAAGCTGCGCAGCATTTGTGAGATGTTCCAAATAGCCCAGTCCCATCTCGATATTATCCAATCCCCACCTAGCAGACCTCCCGACCCAGCTTCCTTCGTTAATGCAGGACACACTTCACTTTCTCGGAATTATTGAGCGTATTAATAAAACCACCAATTTTGCAGATGATTGTACACTTGTCACACTTGACGTTGCGGCCCTCTAATATTTCTATCGATGAAGCGATCGGCGCCCTCTCTCAAGTATTAATCAACTGCTATCGGCATGCCTCTGAAGCTTATCTCTCGCTCCTTCAACTAGTCCTAACTTTAAATTATTTCGAGTTCGATTCATCCTAATATTTGCGGATATTTGGAACCAGCATGGATACTCGATTCGCGCCAACTTACGCGAATATATTCATTGGAGTTCTAGAATCCAATATACTAAATTCATTTTCGGAAAAGCCACTTATATACCTTCGCTGTATTCATGATATAGCAGCATGCAACTGAATAACTCCAGTCATTCGTCTCGCAGCTTAATAATAATGTCTAATTTCTCGGCACCACGGTGTCAGTGAAAAATGGAAAACTTATAACTTCCTTGGACAGAAAGCTAATGGATAACGGATAACGCAGTCATTATCATGGCTACATATTCTTCTAAGCCGTGTCGCCTGTCCTAAAAGTATTTCTTGCTTAAAATGTCTCGGATTATGATTCAGATTTTAAAAGTCATAATCCGAGACATTGTAAGCAAGAAATATTTTTACGACAGGCAACACGGCTTAGAAGAATATGTAGCGATGATAATGACTGCCTAAACGAACTACATTCATTGAACGCAACACTACTCCAGACGAACTATCCCGGTAACTCCTTTAATATGGCCCTCCAAAAAGCAAGCACTTTAAACCGCAACGATGTGCTCACGAAACGACCAAACGCCAATACTGAATGCGACCCTTCGTTTGTAACTAAATACTCCAATGTCCATCCAAACATAAACAATATTCTGTGGAAATACCACTTCATGCTAACGTGTAACGAACGCCTGAAGAAAATATTTCCGTGGGCAGCAAGGGTAACATAGAAACCTAACGCAAACATCAGATATATTCTAGTACTTTCTAAACTCGACAACAAGCATCCAACACAGCCACATCCTTGCGCTCGACCTGAATTTGAGACGTACAGACATATACAAAAAGGCACTACAGATAAAAGTAATGCAAGCGATTTAACTTTTCGCATTTTAACCGCACATCTTCAAACGTTGTCTACCTTCTAGAATGCTCCTTCTGCAATAAACAGTACATCGGAGAGACAGGACAACCTATGAACATAAGGCTTAATGACCATCGGTGCAGACACAGGCAAAAACATCCCGAAAGCAGTTTCCCAGCATTTCAATACAAAAGACCATCTGCAAGGGACAGAAAATACAGAGAGGCATACCTCCTTCGTAAATTTAGAACATTGTAACCAGCAGGAATAAATATCTCTAGAGGAACGTTAGAATCCCTTAAGTATATTCCCCCTGCACCATAACTATTCGGGAAAATAATCCCACATAGCGTCAATTGTACAGTTTATTCACAGCACTTGTACATTCCACTATCCTCTCCAATAGCATAACCTACACATGCTTCTCCAAACACATTTCCTCCCTATCACTTGTTATTTGATTTCTCCGTCGAACTTTTTTTTTTTGCATGTCAGTTGGGGTTCACTGTGTGGTTATTATTCTGTTTCTTTGTATATCCCCCCCCCCCCTCCCCCTTTGCAGGAAGTTGTAATAATTGTTACCCTTAGATATATTTCTTATCAGGGCCCTTTGAAAAGCCTGTCCCTTTGTAAGAAGGTGTATCTGCACCAAACTTGCTCAAGTGGTGACTAATCATCCACCCATTATTGTAGATTTCCCTAGTACTGCCGCTTTTATTTCTTTTGCAGGCCACATGATCCCTGGTTCCAGGCTGGAAATATGTAGTGTATAAACATTTCTTTTATTTTTTTTTATTTTGGTGGAAATGCTTGCAAGTGAAAAGGTTTGGTGGAAAGGCTTGCTAGCCAACTCTGCGTAGAACACATTCCTTCGCAGTTTAGTGGTGGAACTGCCTTCCAACTCGTGGAGTCTGATGAAGGAACTAAGTGCTGAGGTTCCCAATCACAAAGGAGAACGCACACATCCCATATACCATTTACAGGTTCCGATGCACACCACACGCAAGGAGGTTTCTGGAAGCAGATTTTTTACTGTAGTAACCATGTCCGACCGGCTTTTTCGTTTGGTTTTGTTTATGGGTTTTAACCTCCCAAAGCGACTCCGGCTATGAGAGACGGCGTAGTTGACGACTCCGCAAATTTCGACCACCTGGGATTCTTTAACGGGCACTGACATCTCGCTGCACACGGGTGGCTTGCTTTTCGCCTGCATCGAAAAGCAGCCGCCGCGGCCGGGATTCGATCCGGCATCCTTGGGAACAGTAGTCGAGAGCCTTAACCACTGCGCCACACAGGCTGGGCCCGGACAGCCCTTTGCTGCCCAAGCAGTTTATAGGCAGGGAGACAAATCCACTGACCTCGTGTTTATGCGGAAATTGAAAACACGTAACCTGAATTAAACGCATCAGTACGGGGAGTACAAGCCTGCAGTTTTCACGTCCGATGAAAGGAATAGTATAGAGTTGGGACGCAGAAGAACGTAGCTCGCAATACTGATCGCTAGTATCCACATCATACAAATTACATAAGATATAGGGCCTTTATCGATAAACACTATTTACCAGAGTAAACCAAAATTCTTAGCTCTCCATGGGCAGCCCTTGGTGCTGTTTCTGTGATTTTTTCTAGCTGTTTATTTTATGGAATGGCATTTAAACTCATGGAAATTTAATTTTATTCGTTTCATTCTAACGGCGCAGGTAAGCAAGATTTGCGACCACTGCATCAACATGCTCAAGCAGAACCTTGACCAAGACAGTTGCGTCAAAGTCTACCGTCTGGCCACCACACGACGATACAGCATTCTCGCTGCAGAGGCCTTTCGCTACCTGGCCCGACATCTTGACTTGGTAAGAAGTTCAGGGCGGAATGCGACAGGGAGATGGCAAGCTATACAGACCCGGATTGTTCTTTTAGGGTGCAGTAAGGCAGATTTCATGCTAGAAGCAGCATTCTCTGTAAGCCTTGCGTATAGAAGTTTTGTTGATTGCTCCCGAGAATGCATCCTTTGATAGAACCTTCAGCGAGCGAGGGTCTTTTGCCAAGAACGCTGCCATCTATAGTTCTAGAAATGAGTCACACTGCGTTTTGTGACTTCGCAAGAAAGATGAAAATGGGCACCACCGGAATATTTTGCTATGAACATGGTTAAATGAATTTCTGCAAGTTTAATTTGATCAATGCGTTAGAATTTTGGGAACATGCCCATATATATATATTATTTTTCTGATGCTGTTTTCTTTCCACACAAGCCAATGTTTATTACCAGTATTGCATCAAGGGAGGCTTAGATTACCCATCACTTTTTTCTTTCTTCGTAGCAGCTAGCCCAACAGCTATATCATCGACTGCAAAGCGGACGGCCACGATTGCTATCAATTGGTTAACCTCACATCTCATGCGTTCATTTCACATCTGCACGGAATGGCACTGTCATAATATACTTGATGTCCTTTTCTCATTATAATAAAAACAAGGAGGATTCCACATGAATTTCACCTTCTTGTTTTTCCGGTTCTGTTCACTGAGTGCCTGTTTCGAATTGCTTGGCTGTAGAGACAGGAAATCAAAAATGGCAGTATGGCGTACTAATCCTCATTTCCTGAAATAAATTGGCGAATTTGCTTAAAGAGAAGAATTTTGGTGCGAATGACAAACAAATATGGCTTAATTTCAGCATGTGCGTATAGAGCTTACCTGCTGCTTTGGCTTCTCTGTCAGAGCTGATCTCCTCTTTAACTTCGGCGCTGTAAAATGAATACCCATATGCAAATTCTTCGCGAAGGTTGAGCAGAAAATCAAAGCAATTCTCTCTAGTCTGCTTGCAAGGGCCCAACGTAGACCCGTAATGCAGCCAAGCATCGGCGCCGAGCAACGTTAGGGGCCCTATGTGCAGAATGGGGCATTAGCATTCGGCGAACTGTGCCGTTCACTCGAATGCGTTATCGCTGTTTCCAGATTTGGAACGCCAATGAAGAGTTGCAGTCTCTTTCCCCTGAGGAACTCCGAGCCATCCTGATCGAGAATCGGCTTGAAGCGCCGAAAGAGGTGAAGCACACCTTCCGTACCATCCTAAAATGGATATCTTCGAGCCCAACTCAACGAGAGAAATATCTCGCCGCATTCCTGCCTCTGGTGCGATTCTTGCACTGCACTGCGAGGTGAGTTGAGCGCTGTCGAAGCCGAAAACATTAATGCGCAGTTACGTGTAAAGACCATGCCGGACACTACTGGGTTTTGGCGATCTTAGTCGGGCTAAATCTATTAGTGAGAACGAAACCTCATACATTAACGAGCAATATATGCAGATATAATTTTCGCAAATAGAGGTAACGGAGGGCTTTCACCGAGTTTTGCAAACCTATATCATGTCATATGTACATTTATAGCGTATGGATGAGTTTCTATTTTGGTTGAAGGAGTAGACATACAGAGTTTCAATTTCTGATATTTATTTGCAATAAATCGCGAGTAGAAAATATGTCTCGTGACGTTAAATTTGCCTACGCCCGGCAAATTATCATTAAATCAAGTCTTTTTCTTCCGTCACGCAAATTTTCGTTTCAGCAAGCCAACAGTCTCTCCTGCAATCACCGATTGTGTCTTGGCCCTGTCACCTTAATGGGTATGGGTATAAACCAACACCTTGTTTATAGACCCACACCGATCTGTGACGTAAGCACGATGCGGCGGAGCTTCTGTCGCCAGGCTGGGCCGGTTGGGGGTGAAAACTAGGCTTAGCACCCGTAGGAATACATGGACCAAAAAATTTCAAAGCAATTTTCTAATTTCACGGCGAACCTATGATCTCGTTATTCTGTACAGAGCAACCATGAACATCCTACAACAGATCACGAAAGTATGAAATCTCATTAACGAGGCAAAGTATTTTTAAAATACCGCGAAACGTATGCGGGTGCGAGTTGGGAGTACGATCCATAGAAACACGTGTAAACACAATTTACCGCAACATTTTACTCGGTTCAGCAGCGTTAAACCCTTCTCATTTTTTGGTGAACATCTTTTATCACGTCCCGATATCATGCTGCATGGCACACTACATTCCCTTGCAAGTACTGCAAGTCTGACGACTTGCGGGACCGTTCACAGCATGATAAACTGACCGCGCACAGTTGCAGACGGCAATGCACCACCGGCGCTGCCGCTAGCAGACGCTCCGGAGCTGGAGGCGGCCGCGGTGGGTATCGCCAGCTGCACTGTCGTCTGCTGCAATGCACGAATCTCGTTCGGTCCATATTGTCCTACGGTGTTTGACAACTGCCTTTTAAGTGTAATTCTGTCTAGGATTTATCACTTGAGGGACAGTATTATCAAGCTAATTAACTCCATACGGCAGCATGTCAGACTGTAAACAAAACTACGTGATTCGCTGCATGAACATTTGGGCGATATCTGGATTTACAACATATATTATTCAGGGAGTTTTAAAAGTAGACTACCTCCGCAATGACGCAGCATACTTCTTCAAAGCGCTGGCCAATGTTTAACGACCGGCCACCACTTCTGGTGCTCTGCGAAACAAGAAAAATGTTGCGGTAAGTTGCGTTAACTTGTGTTTTTATGGGTCGCCCTGCCAACTCGCACCCCCATACGTTTCGCGGTGTTTTAAAAATACTTATCCTCGGTCATGAGATTTCATACTTTCACGATCTGTTCTAGAATGTTCACGGTTACTCTGCACCGAATAAGGCCGTCATAGGTGTCTCTTGAAATTAAAAAAAAAAAAAAACAGCTTAGAAATATTTCGGTTCCATGTATACCTATGGGCGCTAACCCTATATTTCAGCCCCAGTCGGCTGCAACGCCGCGAGCGCCCCCTTTGTTTGTGAACACGGTGTTGGTCTATAAACAAAGGGGGCATTCGCGGACGTCGAACCTGATGGGGGTGAAACGTTGGCTTAGCGTTTCCTAATTTCAGTTTCCTAATTTCACCTGGCACATATGACGTCGTCATTCGAGGCATAGCAGCAGTCAACATACTGTATGAAACCTGAAACATGTATAAAACAAGTTTCTGTGCAGGAGCATTATTAAAGCACCGCGAAACGCATGATTGTACGAGTCCAGAGTTGGACTCCTCAAAATGCATGTGAGCAAAACTTACCGCAATATTTTTCTAGTTTCGGAGTGCACCAATATAGGCTGCCGGTGGTAAAATGTTGACGAGCTCTTTGAAGAAATATGTGACCTTATTATGCCAGTCTGAAGACAATCTGTTTTTAAAACAACCGACTCGCTGTACGCTGGGTGTTTCTTCCAAGTCTCAAAAGCTTCTCCTTTAGCTTGATATGCTACTGCGCGCACTAAATTTGCAGATAAATACAGTCGTTCAAGCAGTGCAGCCTAGGAAAAACTTTATTCGAAAGCATCGAACGTCATAGCAAGGGGACGGAAGAGAACGGCCCACTGTGGCACACGGCGGCGCAGACTGTCTATTCGAGAACAGACGGCGTCGGCTTCCGCAAACGCAATTTGTTTGATGTCGCCGAAGCGATATCAGTTATTTGTCAGCTCGGCGGCGTATGTGTCTGTGTTTCGGCAGTAATTTGGGTTTATTGTTAGCTTCAGCATCCTGTTATGATTTTGTGGTTTTCATCGCTTGACGAGCCCCCTGCGAGTCTCCCACAGGTGGAGCAGGTAGTTTCTGCTTCAGGTGCAGTTGTAGTGGCTGAGACCGTAGGGTTGACTCGGCGTAGGCCTCTTTGCGTTTATTGAACTCATTACGGAAGGGGGAGAGGGAACTGTGGTTTTGATGTTGCTTCTCCCCCGCTACGCTCGTTTCGTCGTGGTGCCTTTGTCTGTCGATCCCGGTGGAAGGTGTCCCAGTTGTTAAACCTTACCTTGCGACCAACCCTATGGGTCCCGTCCGCTTTGATGTCGGCGGTTATTATATATAATGATCGCTACCCAGCGCCTGTCCTGAGGTCGACCACGTGCTTGTGGTGTTCGTTCCGGCCAGTGTACGCAGAGGACGCGTGCCCCTGTTAACGCTGTTTACCACGCGGATGAGTTTGCCCGGTTCCGTTCAAAAGGTGAATTGATTTCTAGGGAAAGCTTGCGACCTTTCGGGGTCTCCGACTCGTAGCTCCACAGATCTTGATTTCTCTTCGTGGCTAATTTTAGGGTCGCTTCAATATTTCGTCGGATGGGTCCCGTTTCCCTCCTTTAGGCAAACCGTACAAGTTAAGTACGAACAAGGACACACGCGTTTGACGGGAACCACCTCAAGCAGAACGTGCGCGATTTGTATGTTCTCGATAGTGTGTTCCATGACGGTGAGGTGTTTGGATACCAACGGAGCTTTTGTTTTTTTGTAGCGTCCTATGTGTACCTTCGTCGCGCCCTGTCGTCGGCTTATTGGTGTGTGCCGTGAAGACTGTGAGGGTGGGTTAGCAGCTTACTTCTTGCATTGCTATTACATAAGGGGGGGGGGGGGGGGGTTAGATTTGCAAGATACTGTGTAAGGAGTTCCTTCTTTCTTTGGTATGTTTTTAACGATATTTATTGCCTCAAGGCATCAGTAGGGTATAAGATAAAAATGAGGAAATGATTGAAAGAATGGAAAAAGGCTCGCTGATTTTTATGAAGTCCAAGAGAGAGCGAGCGATGGTGTGGTACCTGCGTCCAAGCGAGATACGAGGCAGGATGGCTTGCTTAAAGGCCAGCTATCGTCAAGCGCCGGATTCGTGTCGGTTTCAGAGCGGGTAGACCCACAGCAAGTGGTGATTGTCGGCTTCAGCATTTCCGTCTTTACATATCGGGCACCCTGGGCGGGGACATAAGTCTCGGAAGTTAGACCACGTCCGAGGTACAGCTTGTGTGAAGACAACCCCGACCCGGATCCTCCTAAGCGCAACCTCCTCTGCAGGGGTGAGACCGCGGGGGAGGGATACCGCACACGGAGGGATAAGAGGACGTGTGCAGCGCCGGAGGTGTTCTTTGGTATCCTCGACAGTTCCACTATAGGGAATATTCACTGACGCGTCGAGCGCGGTGCATTATGGGGCAATGCGCCATCTTTGTGTCCAGTTCGAGCCGAGCGGGCGAAGCTGTTAAGTGTTGCGCTGTCATTCTGCATTTCGTCGCCAGCTATGGTACACTGCATTATTGCCGGCTGCAATAGCCGGAGTCAGACCAAGGAGCAGAAGCTGAAAAGCAATAAGAATGACCTAGGTCAAGATACGGAAGGTCCGGCTAAATGAGTGCGACCGCGCGAAGCTGCTGTCGGAAAAGCGGCTCCTCGAATGACTGGCTAGGATCAACCGGCAAAACAGTGCCATCCCGACAAGTACAACGTGGGCGCAGAAACATCACCGATGTGACGGCGGCCATCTGAACTCTAGTAAGCTTTTGTGCGATGCCGCACGCACTTTCTACAACTTTTGTGCTCTTCACATTCGTTAATTAAATATGGCACATTGAGCTAGTGCGCTTACCTGACAAGAAGTGCTGCACACACACGTGGTACTTGTCGGGACGGCACTGATGTTTTGCCGGTTGATCCTAGCCAGCCATTCAAGGAGCCGCTTTTCCGACAGCAGCTTCGCGCGGTCGCACTCATTTAGCCGGACCTTCCGTATCTTGAAGAAACCGAGGTCATTCTTATTGCTATTCAGCTTCTGCTCCTTGGTCTGACTCCGGCTATTGCAGCCGAAAATAATGCAGTCTACCAT
The DNA here is from genome assembly GCA_023969395.1 of Amblyomma maculatum. NCBI lineage: Eukaryota > Metazoa > Arthropoda > Arachnida > Ixodida > Ixodidae > Amblyomma > Amblyomma maculatum. Next base: position 2,095 of record JAJIZL010064581.1, on the reverse strand, counting down.
AGCTGGTGACGAAATGCAGAATGGCAGCGCGACAACTGACAGCAATTTCCTTCTTCTAGGACCGTGATTACCCCTTTGCAAGAGGCTTCCGGGGTTGCCACGTATGAGACGACTTCATACCACTTGCTGCCAAGGTCTAGCGAGGTTATGCCGCGTAATCGATGAGTAGCTCTTCACGCAGGGTGCTGAATATCTCCAGGTTTTGTTCTGGCCGTACTCTGATTATTAGTTCACGCCGGATTTCTGCTGGAAGCTGTGCTGCAGCCCTGATGGCTAGGGCGATTTGATACGTTGCTCGCATTTCTTAGTCCGTATGGGGTCTGATTACAATTTTGAGATCGTCGATTTAGAGAGGTGGTGGCATTTTTTGCCCGACTCAGCGTTGCTTTGGCTTTTGAAGTTTTTCCACTTCGCTGGTGGCTTGGGATTACTGCTGTCGCCCCAGCAGACCCCTATATATATTCGCGCCGTTGGCGCTCGGTTTTGGCAGCGAACCAATCATTGCCGATACGTTCGTCGCTTTCGTCGTCTGAGTCGGATACTCTGTCGCTATCCTCCGTGTCCATGACGACGTGCTGATCCTGGTCACCCATAGGTTGGTTAAGCAACGTAGTTGACGTTTGGGATCGTGTTGGTGTTGCTGCCTTAATTCCTGGTCACGCGTGGACTCAAAGGTCTATGCCTACTTCGGCCTCCGGGCTGCGAATCCAGGGGGTCGGTGTGGCACCACTTCAGTTCCATGCAGAGGAATCTACGGGATGCGGGCTCTGAGCCTGCGTAACCTGCCGGGTAGAGGAAACAGCCGCGGTGGCGGTAGGTTAGCCAGATCTTTTTCGGGGATCTGGAGCCTCGTGCGGGGCGACGGATCGAGGTTCGCAGCGAGAAGCGCCGGAGCTGTCGACAAACACGTCTACGCTTGGTGCGTGCTAGAAGAGACTCTTCAGCCGGCGGTTTTGATCGTCCGCTGCTGCGTGCAGTTCGTGCTGAGGGATGTCGGTCTTTCGCTTAGCTGTTTACGTCGTTTCAGTTGCTGTATTTAAGGGGAATGTAACCTGAGCAGCAACATGTCGAATTACACGCAAAGGACTCACCCTCGCAAGAAGCACCCGGGGGATATAGAGCTATAATCATTTGCCGGTACATTTTAAATATAAATTCACTTCAAAATGACGCATGTTTTATCATTAACCACTGTTCCCATTTGTTGGTTTTCATTGGATGTGTTTTCATGACTTGCGCTCCCGGCTGGTTTCCCGACGTCTTGTCCCGAGACTTCTAAGGTGAACCTGAACGAGTTGCATTATCTTGCTTACGACACAGATCGGTGTTGGTCTACGGAGGGAGACTCCAACAGTAACAAGCTATCCGCGGCTGTGATGTTAATGGCTCGACGCAAATTAACGACAATTTATTAATTCTTTGCATAGCTTACGAGACGACAATTCCTTTTCTACGCCACAAATAACGTCAAGTTTTTTCCGCTTTACGATGTGTTTCTTACGCAGGGCTAGAAAGAAAAATATCAAGGAAGATGCGTTCGCTCCTGACCACTTATTTTGTCGGAAATGATTTTCGTTAAGTCATTTCGGGGCTTTGCGACAGGTCACGATGAGTCGAATAGAGGCTAGCTGATGTTGCTATAGAAGTTCCAGCTATGCACAGTAAGTTAAAACTGCGCTGTGATATCTGCTGAGACTTTAACAAGTGCTCGTAAAAGAATGCCTCCAAGACTATTCTTCCGCTTTCTTGTTTTAGTCCAGGAAGAGAAAATAAATGGCAGCGCACTGTCCGAAATATAACCTAGAAGTGAAGGCGGAAGTGATGAAAATGGTTGCCAGCACTAAATGAAAACGGTTGGCGGCTGTAGATCACACTTTCTAATTTTTACCTACAAAAGCCATTCTATTCTTGTTATTCTCCACAACTGAAAATTTGTTAAAGGTGTTTTCTTCGCACCCCCAGCTCTCTGGAATAGTCCCAACTATCGCTGACTGGTCGGCCGTCAGCAGCGACCACCGTATAGCTGAGTATTAATATTGTTACATAGTCCGACGTGCGGAAGACGTACTAACTACGGTCACCCAGACACAGAGAA
>JAJIZL010064580.1:0-10860 GCA_023969395.1 Amblyomma maculatum | reverse complement strand
TTATACAAGAATATCTAGCGCATCATTAGCAAGTGAAAAAAAAAATATACCACCAAAAATTGGTATCAGACTACTTTAAAATTATTGCGGTGTCATATGTGCGGCCTTTCTCCAAAACCTTTAGCGGTGCATTTCTATATTTTTACTTGTTTATTGTTGCTGCGCCTTTTTGCTCAAATTTTACTATATTGTAGACTTTGTAAAAAAAAAGAATCAGTGATACAATCACCACTTTTGTTTCTTGTCTTTCCTTCTGTTACAAAAGAAAGCACACCGCATGATAATCATTTATGTATGAAGCAATAATTAAGTTGCTTCCTAATAAAGCAAATGTATAAAGAGTAAGAACAAAAACTGAAGTCAGATTCAGACTGCAATTGTGTGTATTGTCGCATATGCGATCTTTGAAAACATGCGCGCGTGCAATATATGTTACGAAAAAGCAAGATCGCCCTTCTTTTCTGTAGCATAAATGTGACGCTATAAAACGTCACTAACCTGATATATATCACCTTAGCAATAAGCATGACTGAATTGCAGGAACGTCGACGTAACCTATCCGAAAGCATGGGGCCCGTATTGACGTTCGTAGCACTTGACTGCGGCATCGCGATATACCATGGACCATAAGAAAAGACCGAAGAGTAAATAAAATTCAAAGTTAGATTAATGAACAGTGTAAAATATTAAGGGTATTTTCTGATACTAGCTGTGTCACACGGACAATAACAGTCGTCGTCGATCCGTTCCGGGTTAGATCGCGATTGAGAATATAGTTCCCATAATTCGGGACAACCACCTGGGCTGACTGAGCGCTCACTCAGAAGGAAGATGCATACGATACCTTACATCCGCAATCGCGATGCGTGGATCGCAATCGAGTGGCTCTAGATCAAATAAAATCGTCATCGGAATATTTCATAGCAATATATTGAATCCGGCCCGGACTCGATCGTTTAATCAAAGATTAACAAACTATATTGCAACCAACGTGTCAACTTTAGGTGGTTTTCTCAAATTTCTTCTCTCGCTGGATATCAGGAAGTCAATATGTGTTCTGCTTAAGACCTTATCCGGTTCAGCTGAATAAATAAAACAGATATATAACAGACATGGACCAGACAGTATTTGTTAAACGCTTCCTCGAGCGCTATTTGAGCGTATGATTTTCTCCGCACAGTACTAGGACGGTATGAATGTCTTCCACCAAGACTGTTTTTAGACACAAAGTGCGCTTAAACCGTCAAGAGACAGGTTTCGCAGTGGAGGAGGAGGAGGAGGAAACTTTATTGAGGAGAATTTCGAAAGTTCTTTCTTCGTGGGAGTTCGCTTCTCCTCAAGCCGCCCCAGGGGTGGTCATCGCTCGATGGCGCTCGACGACCTCCTTGGCCCAAGTCGTGATTGCGTTTTGCCGGCTTGGATCAGAGCTAAGCAATGCGGCCTCCCACTGTTCCGAATTGGTAATCTGCAGGCCCTCCGGCAGATGCATGCTTTCACATTTAAACATGATGTGTTCGAGATCTGCCCTCTGGTCACCGCAAAGTAAACATGAGGGGCTGTATTCGCCTGGATACCATTTTGCTAGCTTATACGGATTAAAGCACGTATTTGTTTGAAGTTTTCTAAGTAGTGTTTGTTGTGATTTGCTGAGTGTATAGTGGGGCTCCGGATATTTCAGTCTGTTGCTTTTATACCAAGTCGTAATTCCTCTGTACGTAGGGTCTCTCTCGCGAGCAGATCTTAGTTCGGGGTAACGCACCTCCCGGCCTACGACGAATCCTCGGGCATACTGGTGCGCCGCCTCGTTTCCAGGATGACCCGCGTGTGCGGGGACCCACAAAATTTTAATCGAACGTGCGTTTTTAGAGTAATCAAAAAAATTCAAAATTTTGGCTGCTGGTTGATGGATTCTACCTTTTGCGAAGTTTCTAATGGCTGTTTTTGAGTCGCTAAAAATGTATTTAGAGTCCGTCGCGACAATCGCCAAAGCTACAGCCGCCTCTTCTGCCTCCTTTGGCGTTCGTACTTCGTTTATCGTCGCTGAATTTTGTAAGCGATACTTGTGATCGACTAGTGCCAGGGCATAGGCTCTCTTATTCCCGTATTCTGCTGCGTCCACATATGTCGTATTTGGTAGACTGGAATAGTATTTCTCTAATGATTGGGCTCTTGCTACCCGACGCTGCAGGTGAAACTCCGGGTGCATGTTCTTAGGTAGTGGAGGGACTACCAGTATTTTGTGTATTGGACGGGGAACCGACGTTACCTGTGAGTGTCTGCCCTCGTAGTGTATGTCGGTCTTTTGCAGTATCTGTCTTCCGGTCGATGTTGCGGTCAACCGCTCGTACTGCGCCGTGAGGTGTGCTTCGATCATTTCTTCTAGTGTGTTATGTATCCCCAATTGCATGAGTTTCTCGGTGGCCGTACAAATGGGAAGACCGAGTGCTGTTTTGAAGGACTGCCGAATAATGGAATCGATCGCTTCTCTTTCCTTGGCCTGTAGGAATAAGTAGGGCGTGGAATATATAATGCGGCTGAGAACGAATGCTTGCACAAGTTTTAGTGTCTCTTTTTCTTTCATCCCTCTTTCTTTGTTTGATATCCTCCGAATAAGGCGAGATGTTTGATTACTTATCGTTCGGAGTTTTTGGATTAAATCCGTGTTTTTGCCATTTGATTGAATGTGCATACCCAGTATGCGTAACTTTTCTACTCTCGGGATAGTGAAACCATCCATGTATATATTGATGTTTGTGTTAATGTTTTTTGTATGTCGTTTTGGTTTAATGACTAAAAGTTTCGATTTTTGAGATGAGCATTCCAAGCCAATTTTCTCCGTCTCCTCCACTACCGCATCTGCTGCTTGCTGCAGCGTGTCCTCAATTGTGCCGGCGTGACCCTTCGTTGTCCATAGAGTAATATCGTCGGCATAAAAAGAGTGTTCTAGATCTGGGATTTGTTCCAATTTGCGTGCCAAATTTATTAAAGTGATATTAAAGAGAAATGGGGACAGTACTGAGCCTTGCGGCGTGCCCCTGTCCCCTAGTTGGAATTTGTTGGAATGTATAGATCCTAATTGAATTTCTGCTGTCCTACCTGTTAAGAAGGCCTTGATATAATTATACATCCTGGCGCCCACCTGCAGCTCGGATAGGGCACCCATAATAGCTTTGTGGTTCACATTATCGAAGGCTTTTGTAAGGTCAAGAGCTAATATGGCTCTTAACCTGTTATTCATCTCAGGTGCCAAGATTTCGTGCTTAATCCTTAACATTGTGTCCTGTGTGGATAAAAGGGGTCTGAATCCCAACATAGTATGAGGGTACAGATCCCACTCGTCCATGTACGACTGAAGCCTTGCCAGGGCTACGTGCTCGAATAATTTACCTAGGCACGAGGTGAGAGATATCGGTCTCAGGTTTTCTATTGAGAGTTTTTTCCCTGGTTTCGGAATAAAGGTTACCTTGGCGTGCTTCCAAGTTTCCGGTAAGGATCCTTTATTCCAACATTCGTTGGCGAAGCTGGTAAGTTGGGAAATGGAGTTTTCATCTAGGTTTCTCAGCATAGTATTTGTGACCCCATCCGCGCCGGGTGCCGAGGGCGTGCGGATTTTATGAATAGCCGCTCGAACTTCCGCTTCCGTTATGTTGGAGTCTATTTGAGGGTTCGGGTTGCCTTTATATTCCGGAAGGGGTTCTTTGTCACGAGAGATGTTGAAATAGCGAGCCTTAAGAGCGTTAATGATTTCATCGTTCGTGAGGTCATTAACGTGAAGGATTCTTTGTATTTCCTGCTTCTTAACTCCTTTGCTGGATTCGGGATCGAGAAGATGTCGCAGTAAATTCCACGCATCTCGCGTACCCATGTTTCCATTAAAGTTGTCGCATATTTGATGCCACTGTTGCTGAGCCAACTGGAAAGCGCAGCGTGCTATCCGGACCTATATGCCGCCTATGCTGCCGAGGCCGCGAACGCGGAGCGATAGCACCTTAGCTATTGGTAGCGCCGCCCCGCGGTGGTGGCGGGAAGGCATCACCGCGGCGGACACGCCAGCGCGCGCCCTCGGCACACTAGCCAGTATATTCTAGGCACTATACTGTTGCTATGCGGTGGCCGCGTCAGCTGTCCCACTCGTCGGAGGAGAAACGTAACAGACTGCCCCGCCGGGGAAGGGAGATCCGGAAGGGCAGGGGACTGCATCCGCTGTCCGGAGGGATCGGGATGTTGCTGCTAGCCGGGGTCGTCCGACTCAGCTTCTCTTGAGCTCAAACAGCCTGAAGAAGTCCTTGGCAAGTCCGGTTTCCAAGGCACTCTGCAACTTGTCTTCAGGAGAGATTTCTGACAACCCGCAACGTCACAACCACGCTAAAAACTCAACCGTTCAGCCAGCAAGCACGGCACAAACTTCACTAAGTTATGCCAGACTATTTCCCTCTTATGCCCCCACCTATATTAAAGGGCAGCTCAGTAGGACTTGGAACGCGTCCACAAATTTGAAAATTGCGCTTTCAAAAACACCATTCTCAAACAAAAATAATACAATGAAATCTGTTCAAAATCCTATGTCAGGAAGAAAAACACCAACAAGTGAAAACAGGCTTCTTCTCACGTTAGGAGCTTCGACTTAAGCCATCGGCATTACCATTGAGATCACCCTTTTCACTAAAGCTTCGGCTGTCCGTTTCACGGAACAACCGTACCTTCCTGTTTCTGCGCAAAGAAACATACGAGCACGAGTCACTCGCTTTTCTGAACAACCTATCCCTCTCTTTAGGCTTTGCGCACCAGTCACGCATTTTCTCGGCACGGGCGCATTTGTGCCTTTGGGATAGTCGCTTTCTTTTTCGCGATAGCTTCAATTTGTTCCATTCTTTCTTGCGCCTGCCTTTCCGCTCTTTTCTGCGACAGCACTGGAACACATGCTTCTGCTTTCTTTTCGCAATCTTTGGAGTTTGCTCTCCTTACGATGGCAGCATTCTTTCTCGCGCCTGCCCTTTCGCGTTTTTCGTCGGCAGCGCTGGAATACTAGCCTTCTGCTTTCTTTTCGGAACCGTATGAGTTTGCTCTCCTTACGATGGCAGCATTCTTTCTCGCGCCTGCCCTTCCGCGTTTTTCGTCGGCAGCACTGGAATACTAGCCTTCTACTTTCTCTCTGAGCAATCTCTGACAAGCTAGCGGTTAACGTTCTAGCGGTAACCGGAGCCAGTCGGGCACGGGTGTCGTCGAAGTGGTCAAAGCATGTCAAAGTGCGGCGCCGCGTCTGCATCGCGGCCAGCAGCGCAAGACTCACTTTCAGTCAAGTCCGAACGACAACAACGGCTGACGTCAGTCGCGTCAGTTCCCCTTCCAGGCATTTGCTCTGGCGGCTCGCCACTCAGTGCGTCGCCTCGCTCAGAGCTAACCGGCGCACGATCAAGCCCTTTCGACAGCTGGGGCGCTTCGGATTGCGTGAGGATCATGCGTGCTACGTCCGCGTTCGCACTGGGGTTGCTTTTGCAAATACAACCTAGCGTGGTATCGGGGCACGAACGATTCTGACTCTGCTCTGGTCGCTCGCTGTCGCCTTCGCAAGTCTCGCTCTCTACAGCATACGCGCACTCCTCGTCAGTCTGCCCTGGCTGATCACAGCTCGCGGGCTGCGAAGTTTCGCTGATCGGCACTTCGTTTTTCTGCGTGCCCTGCTCTACGACACAGCTGATTTCGGAAACTGAAAGTTTCTCCTCTCCTAGCTCATTTTCATCTCCGTCGCGCTCTACACAAGCTTCTGCATTTAACTCGAGAGGCGGTTCAGTTACTACCAGTTCCCCACACTCATTTGATGGAACTGTATCTCCTACAGCTACTTGGGTAGGCATGCCGTTCACCTCGCTTAACGGCGTCACTTCGGACTTCTCACCGATTAAGCCTGTGCTAACCGTCTCAGCTAGTGGCTCGACCAAGGTAACACGATGCTCTTCTGTTCGAGAATAGGTCGGCTCACTACTGCGGTCACGTTGCTCGACCGCTTCCCCAAGCTGTTTCTCACACTCCGGTGCAAGTTCGATTTGCTCCGGAACTTCCGCACTGTCTAGCCATTCGCTTACAGCGGCTTTCAGCTGATAGGCCAAATCAAAGTATGCCGTGTTACAATGTTTCTCGCTCTCATATCTTTTCCGAAGATCCTGAGGCGTTATCTGATATCGTATCAGCAATGACTCTTTTAGTTCATCGTGATTTTTCAAGCGGTCGCCAACCAATCGCTTGATTTCTTCCGATGCTTCAGCGGAGAGAAGAGCTACCAACTTCAGCGCCCAACTATCTCGCTCGAAACGTTTACTTCTACATACATTCTCGAAGTCTGCCAAATACTCGGCCACATCCTCGGCAATGAGGAACGTTGGCGGACCATCTCGCGGTACTGAACCGTTACACTGAATGGCATTGCAAGCTTTAATCCTTTCCACGCTCCTTCTATGTGCCGAAATCTCCAGCTGCATCAGTTTCTTACGTTCACGCATCTCTTTCTCGTGACGTTCCCTGCGTTCACGCATCTCTTTCTCGTGACGTTCTCTACGTTCACGTTCCTCTTTCTCGTGACGTTCTCTACGTTCACGTTCCTCTTGACGTTCGTCAATGATCTCAAGGCATTCCAAAAGCTCGTCATCTTCAGCTTCCAACGCAAGAATAGCCTTTAACACTTCTGGTTTTCTGAGTTTGTCTGACAAATTCAGACCCAACTCCCCCGCAAGCTCCAGCAATTTCGGTTTGCGCAACGACTTCAAATCCAAACCCATGGCTGTTCCGAGTGCTGCCTTCTCTACTGCCCACTATTGCCTTGCTGCAATTAACCCAGCAACAACGACAACACAATTACCAGCTCTGTTCTCTACTTAACAAAAGCCTGGCAAAACCCAATAGAATAAAGTCCCGCACTCACCAAACCTCGCAGCCAAGAATCCAACGCAGTCGTTCCGTTGCAGGCAACCAGTCATCACACAGGGCTCGTTGCACTGCTCCCGACTTTCCGCTTAGCTGCTTGTTTCACGGGTCACGCCTCGGACATCTCCGCTCTTCCCACCAGATGTTGCACCTCGGTCAGGCCTGGCTCGTTTCACCGACCACGGTCACTGCTTGGTCGTCCTCGTCTCTCCGCTGTTCACCAGTTGTTGGACGACGGTATCGCCTGGCTCGTCCCTCCAACCACGGTTACGGCTTGGTCGTCGTCGTCCCACCGACCACGGTTACGGCTTGGTCGTCCCACCGCTGCCTACCAGTTGTTAGGTTCGGGGTCGCGAGTGCCGGGGTAGCGTACCGCTGCCACCAGTTATTACGTGCGGCGCGCGGCCCCTCGGTAGCGTTGGCCTGGCGGCTCCGTGGACGGCGGCCGGCATGAACGGTTCCAGCAAAGACGAGGCGTCTGCTAACGAAACAACCTTTACTAAAACATCATGAAGGAACGGGCAGAGAAGCTGACCCGGAGAGAATACAGACACTCTCACACAGCTGGTGTCTTGCGTCGTGCCAACGGCGCGTCAATGTAGTCTCTATCTCAGCGGAGTCGGCCGCTGCTTTTTATAGTTTTTTCAGTTCACAGGGAAAGGGTAAACCCTCACAGGAAAGGGAGAGTCAAACATGTTGGTTCACGACGAATGACTCAATCGCAGGTGGTCCGACCTCATCTCCTCCACCTCCTGCAGACGGGCGAGGGCGGCGCACTCTCTCACGAGCTTCAGGCTTGGCCGGCGTTTGCACACATACGCACGCACACACATTTGGTGCGTGGCAGGATCACGTTGAGACTTGTCGGCGGGAGGAAGCGTTGCGCGGCCGATGAACGGCGCCGAAATGGCCGATCCGCTCGCGGTTCTGCCTGTTGCTATGCGGTGGCCGCGTCAGCTGTCCCACTCGTCGGAGGAGAAACGTAACAACGCTGATGGTCATAAAGTGTGCACACCACTTTGGGAGAGCAGCGCGTAGACAGTTAACAGCGATTCCTCTTTTTACCAATTTTGAATGGGCCGAATCATACCTCAACACTTCTTTTTTCGACCGCGGCCTGTGGCTCCAACATACATGCGCCTCCCGGAAGAACAAACACACATTCAAAAACTGAAGTCTGGTGTCCTTTAGCAATTCAAAAGTAAAACGAAGCCCTTTCGAGCAAACCACGTCAAGCACTGTTTTTACCACGGCCTCCCTGCACTGAAACTTGCTTGCCCTGATAACTACTAGGTAGTCGTCAACATATAAAAAATCTTAGCTATTATAGCTGCGTCAATGCACATGTCGATAAGCTTGTCACACTGGGCTAAAAATATCCTGCTTAAAACAGGCGCAATGCAAGAACCAATGCAGACCCCGCGCCTTTTGTATGAAAGGCTTACCGTTAAAATTTCTAAAAGTAGAAGGAAGATAAAATCATAGGAGTTCCATGAAGCCGTCAATAGATAAACCTGAAGAATGCTGGAATTGCAGAGGCTGTGATTGTTCAATGAGGTCTCGAACTGCCACTAATAAGTCAGGCTGGGGAATCGAATAAAAAAGTTCTTCTACGCCTATCGAAAAGGCAGCAAGTGCCTCTGGACGGCTTTACACTGCTAGAAGTAGTATATAACCTCGCCCGAATTTACCACCATGAAAGGGTCGTCTATCTTCAGTGAGCTGAGGTGCTTCTGCAGAAACCTAGAAATCGCATTCTGCCATGTATAACGCTCTGTCACAATTGCTCAAAACGGCACATCTGATTTATGTGTCTTTACTGTGAAGAATATGTCAAGGGTATTTTCCCTGCAGCAGAGACAATTTTTTTGAAGGCACGATAACCGTAACTTTTCGCATAAGCCCACTGCCTTGCTCTTTACCTTAGTTGAGGCGGCTTTTACTGCTCTGAAATTCTTTTTGGCAAGACGGTGAAACCGCCTTTCTTGTCGGCCACTACCAGGGCAAGATTATTGCTCTGCAGGTATTTAGTAGTTTTGATCAATGCCGCGTTCTTCGATACCCCGGCCTTTGACAACAAATAGTCCACACCTTCTGAAATGTATTGTTTCCTGTATGGTTGATCAGCCTCGCATGCTACCGTCCTGACTAGCGACAACATTTCCACAGGCGACTGCCTCGGTTCATTCGCGAACTTCGGCCCGCGTCTCAGCACACCTTCTACATCGTCCGGCAGCGAACACTGTCCAAGGCACGTCACCTTTCCAGGCGTTGGCATCTCCTTCTCTCTCGTCTTCCTCCAGGCACACAGTCCTGGCAGGTGCGTCTTCCAGAGGACTTCTCTCATGTTGGCGGCTTTACGGGTGAATATGCGATACGCGCTCTCCTTGGCAAGTTGGCAGTCCGCATACAGAGAAGCACAGACAAGTAGACACGTATGAAGGTACAGTCTTTGTCAAAAGTATCCAGCCCAAGGGGTTCGCTTCTAAGCACTCTAGCTAAGCCCCTGGAAGCAATGCTAGAATATATGGGTAAGCATAGAGAATAATGGGGACTAGATATATCGTCTACGAGATTTCGGACGGTGCAGATGTGTACCAAACCACGTTATGGGACTTAGAAGCAAAACCCTTGGGCCGTATATTTTTGACGAAGACTGTACCTCACTTGACGCCACAGCTCAGACCGGAAGATCTTCATCACTCGCCTGACATGTCTTGCAGAAGGAAGGAAGGAGACAAACATTGCTAGGACCTCAGGCGGAACCAATCGGTTGTTTAGGGCGCATACTTTCTCCCGAAAAGAAGTGATGGCAAGAAGATGGACTAGCGCAACAGAAGGTTTGCCACAAAGAAAAAAAGGAAACACATGGCCCATTGCACTAGAAAGCAGACCAGTTAACGTAGAATGACGGGCTAGTTGGTCTTGATAAGTAGAGTGCATATTTTTTCAGCGCAAAATTAAAGACTGGACTAAAAGAGGAGACAGACAAGGGACAACGCTGAACTTCAACTGATAATTTATTGAAAGCAACCTTAATATATACGAAAAGTGTACAACGCCAGCTCTTAAGCGCATGCTTCCAATCCTTTGCCTCTGCCTTATCGTACGGATTATAGCCTCATAATCACCTATGGCCACGTCTCATTGTAGTCTTTAAAAATTCCAGCTCTTTGTGTGACAACACAACCGAGCTACTGCTGACACAATTATCACCTTGGTTGTGAATCTCAAGGGCCTCAAAGATCTCCCTGCTCAACTGCTGCTTGAAGCTGCGCAGCACACGTGTGTCGCTCAACGCAGGAGTGCATGATGGACTGGTAGGGCTAGGGCAGCGGCTGCAGTGCAAGGCTAAATGGCTACTCCTTACAACGGATCCGACTGCTCTTCGGTGCTCTCGCAATCTGTCGTTTATGCATCTATCTGCCCGTCCGTCCGACGTAGGTTTTCCCACAATTTTGCGCAGAAAAAATATGCACTCTACTTATCAAGACCAAATAGCCCGTCTTTCATACGTTAGCAAAAATATGCCCTGCCTAACATAAGCGACTGGACACAACAGAGAGCGTCAGTATTACGTTAGCGTGATAGCGCAAATAAGAGAAACTAACGTTAGCTTGCCGCAAGCAACTTGTATCCAAATAGAGCTATAATGTAGCGTTCCGGCACTGTTAAACGCGGCGTACTTTGCATACAGGCGATAGGCCCTTTCTCAGCAGTTTGTACTGCTACTGAGTTGCAAAATTATTATAAATAAAACCTGTTTAGAGCCAATAAATACCTAAAGCAACGCGTATGCAACTAAAATTACATGCAATAAACCTAAACCTAGTGGCGCCACCTAGTTAAAGGAATGCGAAATAGAAACCCCTAAAACAAGTATAGAGCTTATTCCCGTGACGTCATTGCAGCCTTACTGGCAACCATGGCACGCACAACGCA
>JAJIZL010064575.1:0-15906 GCA_023969395.1 Amblyomma maculatum | reverse complement strand
ATGAAAAACAAATCAAGAACATAAATATGCCGTACAGAGACTGTGTGGCACTAGTGCACAGCAAACTAGAGGCATGGCAGTCTTCATGAACTAGTGAAGTTGGGGGAATGGAAATCGTGTCGGTCATCAGGAACATTTCATGGAAGCGATACTATGCCATCTTCGCATTGGCCACACACACAACGTATAATTTTTTGTCGACGAAAGAAAACAAACCTCTTCATGAAGTATACAGAGAGGAATTCGGCGTCAACCACATTTTATTTTTGTGCACACGACTTTAAGCACAAAGAACATATTTTACTTGATTTTACAGGGAACAGTTTCCTTTCCATCCAGCATTGATTTTAGGTGAAAGAACTTCTTGATCTATCATGTTTTTATCTTTCTAAAGGAAGCAAATGTTTTAAAGTAACTGTAGAATAAATATAGTATGCTCCATTAAATACAAGATAATCTTGTGTTTGGCACTTGATAGCCTCAGCTGTTTACGCCATTAAACCCAACACAACGCATATTTTTAGCCTTCAACATTTTTGCTGTGCTAATGATTGAAACCAAACAATGCAGCTTAGGACGGTGCTGTAGCAATGCCAAAGAATCCATTAATTAATGGAGCTGTCTTGCAGGGACTTGTTATACCAGAGCAAATTGCTGTGCTTCTTTTAAGGCAAAGGCCTAATTTCATACAGCGTCCGGCTTCGTCTCATTATAGCTGTCAGTCAAAAAGACTTTATCAACCAAAACGCATGGTATCATAATCCTTTTTGCCTACCGTGAGGAAGGTAGTTAAATATACGTATTACTGTCTCCACCTGGAATCGAACCTCCATCCCTTGGATCCCCATCCAATAAACTGCGCCAGGCCTGGGACCCCGGAAGGGATCCCGAACGTGGCTCAGTTGGTTAAAACATAATGCTTGTCTACTGTGAGGATGATAGTAGCGATGACAATAAAGCTGCAGTTAGTGATGACATTACCAATGATAATGACGTAATGATGATGGTATTTAGTTGATAATGAGAGCAAACGTGATGCACCGTGTGCACCAGCAACGTTTAGACTTTCGCATTTCTGCATTGTAGATTCCACAGTGCCCTCGGAATTTTTTTCAGGGAACCTGATGCATTGCCCTGAAACTTTTTATCCAGCAGCCCATGCACAAGAAACTCTAATGTGTGGGGATTCACAATTCTCTGCCCTCATTCTGGCGGCAGCGCGTAACTATAACGCGAGTTACGCGCGCTGTTAAGGAGGTTGGCGGAGGAGAGGGCACACTGGCCGCCTGCAGTCTGCTGCAGGCTTCCCCCTATCCTCCCGGCATAATCCGGAAACCTCTCCCCAGTGCGAGTAGAGGAGCGTGTCTGTCAACTCGTGCGGGGCTCTTCGACGGTTGAGCGCGCACGCGCGCGGTTCATGATTTCGGGGAGACTGCCGCCATCACCGAGAATCACCCGGTCCTCGTACGCACCTGCCGCAACCGGTCGTGAGCACGAAGCCATGCCAGGTGAGCAGAACACTCCTCTCACCTCCTTGCATAATTCCATTTTTGGTGGGATTTTATTTCAACCCCGTATGCGAGCGGGGACGTTCGCTCGCTACAGCGGTTGTATTGAGTACTGTTTATTTGCAGTGTATAATTACTCGGGCTTATGTTTGTACCCTGTGGCCCGAACCCACCACGGTGGTGACTTCTCGCATCGCGGGTTGGGAGTCGCAGCTTTGTTAGGGCTGGCACGCTGGAACCAGAAAGAGACTGTAGCGTCCAGCCCCCCGTGGCACAATTAAACAATGCGATGTACACTTTCCCCGTGTGACTGTCTTTAACGAAAATTGGTCCGACAAAGTCAACACCTGTCACTTGAAAGGTCGAGTGTTCTGTAGCCTTTCACATGAAAGAGGTGCAGTCGGAGCAATAGCTGCTTTAGCCGAAAGCGCGTGCACACCACACAATTTGCCACAACATTTTTGACACACTGACGGGCTCGTGTCACTCAGAACCTTCCTCGCAGCTTGGTCAGTGTCGCTTACACCGCCATGGAGAACATTGCGATGTGCACGAAACGCCACAAGGTGTGTTGACGGGTTGTCACCAGGGAGTAACGCAGGTGCTTTTTCGCTGGACGTCGCTGCGGCATCCTGGAGCCGGGTTCTGATTCTGAGCCAGTGGCATCGCGAGGAGGGTGCGGTCCAAACCGGGTGCAACACTCAGGGGGGGTGCAGCAATTAGATGGGGGAAGGGGTGAGGGGTGAAATAAATTTTGTGTAAAGACACGAAAAGGCGCGCATTGGTGGAGACACTGAATGACAAGCGTGATGTCCTCGTCAAAACAAATTATTCTCTTGTGAGGAGCGCTTGAAAACACACTCCTTAGTTTATGCTAGACTCCACGCTACTTTAACGTTGGACCGAGCCTATGTACTGCGTGTACCCTGGAAAGACCAGCATTAACCCGATACCCATTGGGACCCCCTGCGCGGGAGCGTGTTATTAGACGGCAGCCGCCGCATCGCCTCTTCTTGTTTATGTGCACCTCACTCTCCTTATCCAAGCTAGGACCGCTGGCAGCATCTCTCCAGCAATCTTTTGTATTTTGTCTTTTTCATTTATCTCCTGTACCTTTCTCGCTTCTCGGCCCAGTCACACATCCGCCTCACACTTTCAAAACGCCGAGAGGCATGGAATGTCTGTTGCTCAGGGGATGGCAAGTCTAATCACTACGCGCTGACTAGAACAAAAAAAAAAAGAATAGAGAGAAAAAAGGGTACCTGTTATTTGCACCTGTGGTGTTCAGTACTTGACGAAGTCAATGCTGCGCAACTGTATTTGCAGACAAAAGGACTATCCCTTGACAAAGTAGTAGCAAAGTTGGAGGTCCTAAAGCTTTTTCTCGAAAAGGAACGTGGTCACCTAGTGGAAAATACTATTGAGCAGGCGCTCATAAAATGCAATTAACTTGGAATTGCAGTTGAGAGGTGTGTCAGGTTAAGGAAGAAGATGGCAGGTGAACAAGCCAAGAAAATAGGGCGATGCTGGAGTGCATTGATAGATTTTATGCCGAGCTCAGCACAAGATCCAAAAGCGATGCGAGATGTAGCAACTCTGTTTGGACCTGGTGAAGCAAACCTTCTTTATTCAACTGAGGAAGAGCTCAGTTTTTATTCGATACTTACCGAATTCAATGACGGACTGTCTGACACCGCTCTGCTGATCGAAATTCCTAGGATGCGGAGACACCTCAAAGAAGCCAGAATTGCCCTCGAAGTCACCAACAGTTGGGCAGCATTGGAATTCTTGACATTCACTACGGAGTGGAATTTTATAGACTCCCTTCCCAACTTGTCATTAGGGCTGTAGCTATTTCTCTCGGTATGTGTGTCTGTGGCATATTGTGTGAGAGGAGTTTTTCTAAGCTGAAACTAATAAAAAGCCATTTGAGATCTACAATGAGTCAGTTTAGGCTATCAGATCTGGCATTATTATCGATTTAAAGTGACCTGGCAAAAAGCACCGATTTTGATCAAGTGATCAGCAGCTTCGCAGTCCTGGAATCCATGCAGGAAAGCAAAATTTTGATTTGAGTTTCGATTTTTCTTTACACTCCGTGAATATCTGCTTTTAATGTAACAGTGACTTTTTTTTTTTTTTTTTTACAACTTCTATGAATAAAATTGGTTTTTAAGGGCTCAAACATTTAGTAACAGTAGAACCTCGGTTATACGAATCCCACGGGGTCGCGAAAGAATATCACCCGAACATTGGTATCATCAAAACGAAAGAGAATAGGTTTGCACAATCATAGGAAAGACAGTTGCGCAGAGATGTTTACGTCTGAGAAGGGTTATTGCGGTCGCGCGGTCACAGCCCGCTACTCGCGGCGCACACAGCGGGACAGGCAATCGCGACGTCGGCATCGTGTAGAGAAGCGCGCTCTTCTCGAGACCTGCCGCATGCGTACGTACAGCGCGGCTGGCGATCGCGTAGTGCTCAAGGTTGCGGTCGCAGTTCGCGCGTTCGAGTTCGTAGTGGCGAGGGAGAGTGGCGAAACATCCGAAATTTTGCATAATGTATACAATGCATTCTAGCCGGGGAATTTCGGGAATTCGTATCATCCCAAAATTCGTATCAACCGGATTCGTATCGCCAAAATTTTACTTATATAGGTCAGTTCTTGATTGTACTTTCGCCTTGCACTCTCTGCGTGAATGTCTTCTTTCAAAATAACCGTGATAATTCTGTTATAATTTACATGAAGAAAACCGCAAGTGTTCAAATTTTTTGTATATCGGTTGGTTCTTGATTGTTTAACGAATGCTTTCGAGGGATACATGTAAGCCTTTTAAATTTTGTATATGCGGCAGACATAGTTATTTGCTCCTTGCGACTTTTGCAAGTGTCGTGCTTTCTGGCATGTCCAATGACTTTAGTTATTTTCTGTATGTTCCAGATGTCTTTGAGCTATAATTTGCCTCTCTAGTTCTCACTTGTCGTTCCTATGCATATTCCTGCGCGCGTGATAATTAACGCGCATAGTCTGGCATTGTTTGTATTCACCATTCCTTTCCTCTGAGCCATTATATTACCGGCATAAGTGCAGTTGTTTATTGCATGTTGGAAACTTATTAATTGCGCCGAGTTCCTGTAACCAGTGTAATAAGCACTAACCCAAGGAGGACACAGGAAGACGCTTCTATATGGGTTATCACGTTTTCTTCGCTAGATGTTATAGTCGCCTTCTAGCCCCTGCCTGCAGCCCTAACAGACAGAGTGACTCTCAACCCGCGGTGCAAGAAGTCGCTACTGCGGGGGTTCGGGCCAGAGGGGACAAACAAAGTTACGTACTCGAACAGAGTTTATTGTGCTCGAGTACACGGAAAAAGAAAAGCAATAAAAAATTACAAGGGTTCAACGCTGCTGAACCAAATAATGAGCGGAAGCACTAGCTGCGGGTGACCGAGCGTTCTTCTCTTTTTCTTCTTCCTCAGCCCACATATAAAGCCCCGCTTTAACCAAGCCATGCCAGGGCCCTATAGCAGGCTGATTCTGACATAACCGTCCCATGTGAATCGAGAGACCCAAGTTGGTAGCTCCTGCCGACCGCTTGAGTTGGTAGCCCAGCTCTCACCCGTGTCACGTGGGGTGTGACGTCACAGCGTCACGTGGGTAAGACGTGGCTACCGGCCGCGCTACGCTGAAGAAGCCGCCGTAGCGAGCGGACATCCCGCTCGCTTACGGGGATGAAATAAAT
Organism: Amblyomma maculatum; assembly: GCA_023969395.1. Taxonomy (NCBI): domain Eukaryota; kingdom Metazoa; phylum Arthropoda; class Arachnida; order Ixodida; family Ixodidae; genus Amblyomma; species Amblyomma maculatum. Next base: position 10,656 of record JAJIZL010064575.1, on the reverse strand, counting down.
AATAAAAAAAAAGCACACGCAAGGAGGTGAGAAGAGTGTTCTGCTCACCTGGCGCGGCTTCGCGCTCGCGGCCCGCAGCGTTAAGTGCGTGCGACACCGGGCGAAGAGGGTGAAGGTGGTGGTTTCCCCGATAAAAAATAGAACCGTGCGCGTGCACGCTCAACCGTCGAACGCCAAGCGAGATGCGCGCTCCTCAGCTTGGACCGGGGAGAGGAGGCTAATTCTACCATGGAGGAGGTACGCCAACCGGCTAGGCACTGGCACGGCTCCATCGAGCGGCCGTGGCACTGGTAGTCCTTAGCACTGGGCTAGGCCGGAAGGAGAGGGAAACCTACGGCAGCGTCGCCACTGGAGACGGAGGGAGGGCAGTGTGACCTCTCTACAGCAAACCTCTCTCAGCGCGTAACTATAACTCGCGTTATAGTTGCGCATTGGCGTTATATGGGGGCAGGGGATTGTGAAGCCTCACAAATGCATTGAACCTACGATGTGTGCGATGCTGGGATAGCGAAGATAATTACGACTTTCACGGGAAAAACATGAAGTATAGCACCCATTATGCGACGTACGGTCAACGAAAACATATTGTTACGGGAAATATTCACAGTACGGCAGTTGTCCACACCACTGAGGATGATCACAGCACAGCACTCGTCTGCGTCTTCTTCTTCTGGGAGTCTGTCGCACTTCTTTTTCGTCAGCACGGCCAGCGATATACCGCTCAGCAACACCACCCCCCCCCCCCCCCCCCTCGACAGTCCCGGTGCGTTCTACGTTTGTGAAACAGAACGTGCATAATAGGGCTTCAGGCGGGACACATGCATTATTTCAGAGGATGGCGCTCTGGACGAGGATTTCGGAGGCACAGATTCAACTTCGTATGTGACGTCTGTCAAGGGGCGCAAAACTCGGTAAGGGCCTGTGTAACGGGGCAAAAGTTTTTCACACAAGCCCACGCGACGGCATGGGATCCACAGCATACGAGTGACCCAGGAGTGTAGTGGACATCACGGTGGCGACTGTCGTACCAAAACTTTTGAGAGTCTTGGGATGCAGAGAGCCTGGCATGAGCTATCCGGCGGGCATCATGAGCACGGGCTACGGCATCACTGGCGTATACATAACTGGTGGCATCTGCCGCGGGTAGTAAGGGCATGCAGTAACGGGTGTCGGCCAAATAACATAAAATGGGGAGTATCCAGCGGTAGAATGGACTGATGAATTGTAGGCGAATGTCACAAAGGGTAGATGAACGTCCCAATCCCGGTGGTCGTCAGACATGGACAGCATGTCTGTGAGGGTACGGTTTAGGCGTTCCGTGAGGCCGTTGGTCTGGGGGTGATAGGCTGTGGTGAATTTGTGGCGGACGGAGCACTAACGGAGAATTTCGTCAACCCTCGCGACAGAAAGCAGCGGCCACGGTCAGTTAGTAGTTCACGAGGGGCACCATGATGTAGAATCACGTTTTCTAGGAGGAAGTCAGCGACGTCTGTGGCGCAGCTGGTCGGGATGGCACTGGTAATAGCATACCGCGTAGCATAATCGGTGGCGACGGCGATCCATTTGTTCCCTGAGGCGGAAACTGGAAAGGGTCCAAGAAGGTCAACACCTACACGGGAAAACGGGTCAGTGGGTATGGGGATCGGCTGCAAATGACCTGAAGGCAAAATTGTGGGCTTCTTTCGACGCTGACACAATTCACATGCGGCAATGTATTGCTGGACGTAGCGGTAGAGCCTCGGCCAGTAGAAGCGTCGGCGCAGGCTGTCGCGTGTGCGAGAGACACCCAGGTGGCCAGCCGTTGGAGCTTCATGAAACTGGTCAAGGATGGTGGAACGCAGATGTTGAGGAACGACGAGCAAAAGGTGTGCGCCGTCTGGTCGCATATTGCGTCGGTATAGGGTGTTCTCGTGGAGTACCTATAAGGCAAGAGATGGATCAGGTCGGTCGCAGGTCAGACGGAGGATGATGGAATGGAGCAAAGGATCTAAGTGTTGTTCGTCGGCAATGTTAGAAAAGGCCGACACAGACAAGATATGCGTCATCTTCAGAGTCGGTAGGACTAGTCGACGGGATGACGGGACAAGTATTCTGCATCTTGGTGAAGCCGGCCGGACTTGTACACGACGGAAAATGTATACTCTTGTAATCGAAGCGCCCAGCGCCCCAAACGGCCTGTAGGATCTTTGAGGGAGGAAAGCCAACACAAGGCATGATGGTCTGTGTTATGACCTTGCATCGTTCGCACTGGCGCGCTCTATTGTTCGCCTGTGGGCATGGATATGTGCTGCTGGTGCAAGGGCGCTAAGTGAGCCTGTTTCCATGAATCCTTTTGTGTAAGCCTGTTTTGCTTTGTGGAGACCCTGCAAATGCCAAATTGGCCCTGTCAAGGGAACGTCTAGAAAAATACAAAGAAATGTCCCCCTGCGGGAAATAGCCGGAAGTGCTTTCGTTCAATTGTTCACCCTTCCCGTCGAGAAGCGCTATCGTCCAGTGAGGAATGCCTACAGTCCAAAGGAGACGACAGAGTGACACGTCCGCTGACGTACAGGACAAGAAAGGACAAGGTGATTACGGCCATTAGAGGATTTCCTGAGAATGCAGGAAAGATTTGCAATTGCTGGAAAGGGACAATGCTGGAAGCAGTATGCGGCGCGCACGTGCACTTGGGTTTCTGAGAAGGAAATCCACTTACCGGAACCAATATATCGGGTCTTTGCTGAAGAATAGAAATGTACCTCCTCGCCGTTCCCAAGCTCTTCCCGCCAACAAGTGACCACGTCCAACGAAACAATGCTGGATCAGTCAGTGCATCAGACCATCAGTGCAGTGATGTGTTCGATTGGATGCCGATATCTGAGGGGCGTGCCCTGGAACTGGTTGGTCAGCATCTTCAGAGAGGGGCTGGACATAGAGGGTTTTAAGAACGTTGCAGAGCACGAAATGACGCTCTGAGCCCTGGGTAAACGGCTCATCCAGACGCTTCTCGCTATGAACTCTTAACGCTTGCCATTTTGCTGATGTACCCTTCTTTTTCATGTAAATAATCATGTAAATAAGTTTTCTCAAAGTGCCATTAAACCTGCTTGTATATATTTTACCAACTTCGAAGATTCAATCCTTCATGAACCCGGAGTCTCTGCACGCTACCAAGTGAAGGCCAGGTCGACTTAGCTCCAGCGTCACGACAGTCTGTTATAACAGTAAAATGCCGGCCAAACAAATAAGGGCGGAATTTTCTAATAGCCCAAACAAGTGCCAGGCACTCTCGCTCTGTGATAGAGTAATTTTGTTCGGACGTAGATAAGAGGCGGCTGGCATACGCAATCACCCTTGTGTGGCCGTGTTGTTGCTGGGCAAGTATAGCTCCAATGCCATGGCCACTTGCGTCGGTGCGGAGTTCAGTATTGGCAGATGGGTTGAAATGGCCCAAGACGGGTGGAGTTGTGAGAGCAGCAATAAGTTCCGAGAAAGCTGCAACTTGTTCAGGCCCCCAGGAGAATGAAACGTCTTTCTTTAGGAGATTGGTGAGAGGACAAGCTAGCGCTGCGAAATTCGGGACGAATCGTCGGAAATAAGAACATAGGCCAATAAAGCTTCCAACATCGCTGGATGAACGTGGAGTGGGAAAATCTCTGACGGCACGAATCTTGTCGGGGTCAGGCTGAACGCCGGCAGCATTAACCAAGTGACCAAGGACTTTGATTTGTCGGTGACCAAAGCTGCACTTTTTGGAGTTTAGTTGCAGACCCGTGCGGCAAAAAAGCGCTAGGATTGTAGAAAGGCGACGGAGATGGCTTTCAAATGTAGACGAGAAAACTATTACATCGTCAAGATAACACAAACAAGTGGTCCACTTGAAGCCTCGGAGCAAAGAGTCCATCATACGTTCGAAGGTTGCTAGGGCATTGCAAAGGCCAAAAGGCATGACTTTGAATTGATAAAGGTTGTCAGGGGTGATGAACGCCGTTTTTTCACGGTCTCTCTCGTCGACAGAGATCTGCCAGTAGCCGGAACGAAGGTCGATGGACGAAAAGTAGCTGGCTTCGTGCAAAGTATCAAGCGCGTTGTCTATACGCGGAAGAGGATACACATCTTTTCTGGTTATCTTATTTAAATAACGATAGTCAACGCAGAATCTCCAACTGTTATCTTTCTTTTTGACCAACACAATAGGGGATGCCCAGGAGCTACTGGAAGGCTCAATTGTGTCGTTCGCCAACATTTTGTCGACCTCTGTTTGGATGACGCGTCGCTCGGCAAGCGAAACACGATAGGGCCGCCTGTGAATAGGACTGGCGTCACCGGTGTCAATGCGGTGACTGACAACTGTGGTTTGACCCAATGGGCGGGTACCGAAGTCAAAAAGGTCACTGTAGGTGAGCAAAAGCTGTTTTAACTCGGCGGCGAATTCAGACTGGAGATCAGTTGCAATCATGCTTTTAACAGGATCAGGGCGCGATGTAGGGGACGAGGGAGGTGTTGCAGGGACGGCATTTGGATTATCGGTAGTCAGAGCTGAAACGGCACAATCGGTCATCGGCGACAGCTCTGCTTGTGAAATTCCCTCGGGCAGAACTTGAGTTGATAAGCAGAAGTTAAGGACCGGGAGAGTGGTACGGTTCTGGGAGATATGCACAATCAGATGAGGAAGGGTGACGTGCCGCTGCAAGATGACATCAGTAATGGGATACGCAAGATAGTCGCCGTCTGGGACGGGTGGGAATGGTGACATAGGGATGTAGACGGCAGCTTCAGGAGGAAGGCGGCAGAACTGTGCTGATCGAAGGCGTGGTGAGCAAGAGGGGTCTTCAGAGCAGAGCGGAAGGTCCAAGCGAAGTAGGCCGGTAGAGCAGTCAATGAGGGCAGAGTGGGCTGTTAAAAAGTCAATGCCAAGGATAACGTCGTGGGGGCATTCTTGAAGGACGGTGAACAACACTGGATCATGACGACCACCAATGGTAACTCGCGCTGTGCACATGCCAACCACGGCAGCAGGGCTTCCATTGGCGACGTGAACTGTGGGCGAGAAGGCTGGAGTAAGGACTTTTTTGAGGCGACGGCGAAATGAGGAGCTGAGAACGGACAGTTGGGCGCCGGTATCAATGAGAGCAGAAACGGGAACACCATGCACAAGGACGTCGATGCGATTATTTTGTAGGGCAGGGGTCAGAAGAGGTTTTTCAGTCCGGGTCACAAATGCAGCGTCACCTCCGGTAGCTGCATTGGCTAGTTTTCCGGTATGTGGCTGGAATAGGACGGGGACAAACGGCGGCGAGGAAGAGGAGAACGCGAGCGTCGGGTCTGCGGGGATGGTGAACGGTTGGCAGCACGAGCAGGGACACCGGGGTGCGTATTGACAAACCATATCCCGTAGGAGCACTCGAGCAGACGACGCTTTGACGCACAAGCACGTGACACGACGTCACTTCCTTTAAGTTGTTTTTTGCTTGTTTTTATTTTTTTTATGCCAAAGGAAGATGGCGGCGCACACGCTCGCGCCGTTGCTTCGCCGACGCTGGCATTGGGGCGTTGGTTAACCAGACAAACGCGTATCCTTCTACCATGGCTTAGTGGTAGTGCCTGTGGCTTATGGGGTGCTGCGGCCGCAGTTTTGAGGCTTTATAAATGCAGTGGCCCAAGCCGTGCCATTTGGATGCTGGATACTGTGATGTTTGCAGTTCGAAACAAGTGTCTTGGCTGTCATCTCGAAGTCTGGTGTTTGACTCTGACAGCAAGCGATTTTGTGAAGCCACGACTGCTGAACTTTTGCTGCCTAAACATGCTGGATGCCGACTGTGCTGGTGCTGGATGTGCAAGTGTGTCGATTCCAAGAAAGCTGCGCAGCGCCGTTGGAGCTCGCCTTGGAGCCACTAATCGTTGAAAGTGCCTTGGTTAGTAGCACTGCAATATTTAGATAAGTACCGCTGGAATATGGGGGGTAAAAAGGGGGGAAAAAAGAGATAAAAAAAAAACTTGGTTACGTGGTGTATTTGTGCAACATTTGCTGTGATGCTGCATCGCTGCTCGGGGGTCTTCGCTAAGGATGCTAAAGCTACTGGCCTACCCAAGGGCAAATGCAGACTACTGTCGATGCTAAATTACATCTCAAAGGCCGTCTCTCATTTTATGCTACCTTGTGAGCAGCTGTTTTCACTCAGGATTGTTTTTTTTTTTCTTTCTTTTTCCAGTTTCCGGCATTTAAATACGGAAATGTTTCATATGGCAACATGCTGGAACAGCGAAGCCAGTTTTCTGAAATTAGCGGTAATAATCCTTGAAATGAAAACATGCTCTCGTTTTGTGAACGCACGCATGATTACGGCGCCCTGGTCATAGCGGCAACCGCCCTTTTCTGAAGCCCATAATCTGGCGACGTCAAACTATTGATTCTGAAAGTAGTGGGATATTAGGTGAACTCGATAACCAAGTACTCACGCTTCTGTGGCTAAAAACAGCGCTGACACGAGACGAAGCAGAGGGGACACGACGCTGTTTCGTCTGCTTCGTCTCGTGTTAGCGCTGTTTTTAGCCACAGATCATGCACCAACCAGCCAGAATTTCCACCCTCTTAAAGTACTCACGCTTGTTTGAGAGCACTGTGTTGAATAGGCATTTGTTGAGCGCAATAGCTAACTTAACTGCACCTGTTAAGCAGAGGCAGTGGCATAGCATGCTGTGTAATTTGTTTTTTGTAACTCTTTATGTATGTGATTGGTATTCTGCTCAAGTGTCATGGCAAGAAGAAACAACAGTGTTTATTTTTGAAGTTGTGGGTACCCCATAACATGCTTACGCAGAATGGTGCAGTTCAATATTGAGTCAAATAATTATTAAGTGCTGGTTTTCACAACAACTGTTTATTCCTTGTATACATCTCAAAGTGACCTTGGCTAACTTGAATTCCAAACTATCTTACAGCCGCTTCAAAAGCTTCTGAATTAGGTGACACGTTGTACATGCACCATTATGCCTACCAATCTTTTTGAAGAAGGAATCATTGCTACAAAATTAAAGGATTAAGCTCACAAATTATAGCAACACTTGAAGAGGGGAGAACCAGAGTATTTTGACATCACTCCCTTATGGTTTGCACACTGGTCAGCTAGCAATCCAACATTTCAAAGAAACGCTTGTTAATGTCATCATCATGTGCCACAAGTGTGTTTATAGTAAATTAGGTACTACAAGGACTTGTGGCTATAGTAAATTAGGTACTACAAGGCTACCCCGATGAAAGTCGTCTAGGAGATAGTATGAAACAACCAGTTTTAGGCATTTAAATTTGAGGGACCTGAGTTCGATCCCAGCCATAGTGACCATGTTTTGATAGAGAAAAATGTAAGGCACCCATTTACTGTGTGATGTCAGTGCATGTTAAAAAAAAATCATTGGTCAAAAATGAGCCGGAGACCTACACTACAGAATCCTGCAAAGCCTAAGTCAATTTGGGACACTATACTAAACAAAACTAAAATACACTGCTTCTAAATTTAGGTGAAACAATGCCTTTGCTGTTTAGTAAATGCACGGCAAGCAATACATTGTAAACCATTTATGCAGAAGCAGTTTGTTTTACTGGCAAATGCCTTCAACTTTTCGGCAGGAAAAAGTGGCAGATGTGACTTCAGTTCTACAAATGACACTGGGCAGCCATGCAGCCATCAAAGAACCTACTTTGAATTGCAAATAGCCACATTTGTGTTTGCAAGGAGGCCCAAAGCACAGTGAATAAGCAAGATAGCGATGAAAATAATTCAACGAAAAGAAAGGTGGAGAGTTCAGCCAGCAGCAATATGACCCTAGCGTGCTGCTCCACACTAGAGAAGGGAGAAAAGGGAAATAAAAGGAGAATGAGGATACAAATGGTTGATGACAATGTTGTAGTGCAGTGAATTGGTTCGAGTTATAGAGAAGACCACGCACACAGTGGATTGCACTTGTCTCGCATAGTCTACATATAACACATGAAGTGCATATTCTCCACATGCACCAGTTGTCATTGCACACACTTTCACTCTCATATTCTGGTCCAAATGCATACACAGGCTCGCCACGCACTGATTCTGAAAAAGCTCAAACTAGACAGAAACATGATTGATCGCACTGTAAGCAGCTGTATAGCATGCGAAGCACAGCACTAACAATTTGTGGTGTGTCACATATGGAATGGTTTGACTGTTAAATTGGCAGGGTACCATGCCATCAACTAATGTCTAAAAGCTGAGATGATGGCTTTGGTTGGAAGTAATCTAAGCCCTTGGCGATGCAAGTACACAAACGTAATCCAAATGCATTGTTCTTGAATGGCTGCTTTCCAAATTGTTGATATTCAAATTAAAGTAGTGTGGTGCTGTATGTTTTTCTGAAAAAAATCTTGCTGTGCAGCTAACTTCATTGCAACATCTGATTGAAGCTGGAACACCTGCAGCAGTACCACACAGCAAGACAAAAGTGTCCACGCAGATTGCAGAACTTTTGTAGACATGGAAAATAATAAAGTATGATTCATACTTATGAAACCTTTGCCCTTGTCTTCATTTTGATAGTGCGGCCCTAGGCAGCTGCTGCACCAAGATTTTCATAGGTCAACAGGCCCACCAGAACCAATGCACCCAACCGACCTTCTGCAGGGAGACCCAGCCGCTACCGATTCCAGTGGCTATGGGGAATGGGTTTATAAACCTGTACTACTGGAACTAGTAGGATCCCCGCAAGAAACCAGTAGGAAATTTTTACCTTGGATAAACAATTATCTTCTTTGGCACTTTTCAGCAATTGCTCTGATCCCTAAAAAGATGTTGGCTACATATCTACAGAATATCATTTAATATCTCATCAAGAGATGTGTGGGCATATGTGGGTATTCGGTACATGTCCACCTTCTACTCTCTTCAACGTGGACATTATAATGTATACTATAATGATATATTATTAACATTTGCGGCAGATATTCACTAGATGTTCACTCAGTATGAGTTCTTTGGCTAAGATTTTTTTTTCTGTAAACTGATTTTACGAACGTTTACAAAGGAAAGTTATCAGATTGACGGCATGTGACTAGCACTTTGTGTCATCATTTCTACAACGAAGTGTCTAAAGGTACGTCCGACGGATCCATTCGATTCTCGTAAAGATACGGCGGACGTCGATATACAGGCTCATGGCTATATGCACGTCGAACGCGGCCACATTCCGCTTGCTACGCGTGAATGAATCTTATCCTCTATGATATCAGCTAGCCGTGACTCTCGATGAGGTGCTACGAAGAGTGCATCCGTTCTAACATAGATCACGGTCTTCACTTAGGGTTGTGTACGGCAAGCCTCGCTGTCACGCACATAGCTGCAGGCGATGCTACGTACTGCCCCAGCTGACATCGAGATACGCACATTCACGAGCAGCTTTCGCTTCGCACTCAACTATCACCTCGATCTGCCCGCAATGCGAGCGAGCTATTCCTAGCATTTACGCTGTCTTAGGTCCTGCGTCGACCTCCGAAGATCTAGCGCCGGCACAACACACACACACACCTCGCCGTGCAGAACATTCGGCATTCCAAAGCATGTATGTACTTATGTGAAATGGCATTATGCTCGTTCCTCACATGCAGACCGAGGAAACAGGATGTTTCTAGCTAAATTCTTCGTTTAAATTCTACCTCAGAGCCGTGGCAGAAGACATGCCGAATCTACTAGAGGCTTGCGCTGCTACTGCGGCGAGCTGCACATCGACTCGTCGAGGCGAAGACCTACTGCACCGCACCGCAACAGTGCACAACCGGAAAGCCGGAAGCGCGAATGATCCGAATTCCCTGTGAACAGCAATGTTCTTTGGTATTTATAGGAGAAGACTAGACTAAAGTGCTTAGCCTGCATCTTTTTCTTGTCGTTGAAGTTTGTGTACATGTAGTTTCAACCCCCGCATGCTCGAGGTTAGCGTGACCCGACTGTACGGCCGCGCAGCTTTGAAACGATCGGGATCGATATGCATGCATCGCCGGACTTAGGTACGCGGTAGAAAATGTGCGCTGCACATTTCGTTGCAGAAGCTGACTCTTGGAATTTTTCAGAGTGTGCCATGCAAGTGATCGTTGCTACAACCACGCATCCATGTTCCAACGGCTGGCCTACCCCGAGGCGCATAAATGTTCAACCGTGGACGTATCAATGATCGAAGAGAGGACAGATTTTCACAATATTGGGCGCGAAATCGATAGCTAACAGTGCTCAGTGTTAGAGAAATTCTGCCTTGATCACGCGCAATTCAATGTTTCAGGTGTGGTCAGTAGCTATAAGTTTGAACAGTTCGCCTGTCAAGTCAGCGGCGCCAGCGATGGACCGGCGGAGCGATTTTCCACGCTACACCGCTGTCTTGCTAGAAAGCCTACCTAGGTGGCGTTTGACATTCAGCTGCTTTTTGTGGGCCCCGGAATTGAAAGCAACGCCTTCAGAAACGCGTTAAATGTTCAAAAATGTATTCTCTTCAACAGTTTCACTCCAGGCTGTCAAAGCAGGCGGACGTTGATAAAACATTTGAGCACTCCAGTCTTTAGAAATCTGTAAGAATCGCCTTCAGTTTGTAAAATTATTGGAATAGGTCACTTTCCGATCGCTGGGACATAGACCCTCATGACAGCGCTGTCACGTGAATAAG
>JAJIZL010064573.1:0-17030 GCA_023969395.1 Amblyomma maculatum | reverse complement strand
CCTGTTGACGGTGGGCTACTGTGTGATAACCCCACCGGCACAACAGCCCCTAAGATAATGACATAGGACCGATCCGGGTTCTATAGTGCAAACTGCACTTGGGCTTGGCCACATATTTTCATAGGGGTCCGAAGCAGGAAATTGATGGGAAGCCCTAGTCCAAGTTTTCCCAATCAATATTTATGCGCATAACTAATATTTTATACATGTCTGCACTTTCTAAACAGCCACAATTACAAATTTTACAATAATTCATCACATTATTCTAGCCTAAATGACTTCATGTACATCTTTTTCAGGCTATGAATAACAATGTGCCGAGAATTGCAGGCTGTCCACAGCAACCACATAAGGAGCAATAGTTAGTAATCAGTATGTTTTATTATTTCTAGCGCAAGTTGCATGAGCGCAAGAACTAAAGCCATGTGATATTTCTAACCGACTAAACATGGCAACGCCTGTTATATAAATCATCTATAATAGTTATTTAGGGCACCATCTAATACAAATAAAGGTTGGAAAGAATTATTACACAATTTCACGCACGCCTTCTAGCCCCATTACGGCCGATGCCGATGTGGGACCTACAGCGGTTTTGTATGGGCAGCCCCAATTGGGCTGGGTGTTGTTTTTGAGCCTAAAGCCCTCTTGCTGTTGCACGTTCCTTCAAATTCCCCACAAGAGACCGATTTTGGTATCATGCGGGCCCTCCCGCCTTTCAACCCCATTACGGCCCATGTGATCTATAAAGCCGTTTTGTGTGGGCAGCCCCAATTGGGCTGGGTTTTGGTTTGGAATCTAGAGCCCACCTGCTGTTGCACGTGCCTTCAAAGTCCCCACAAGGGACCAATTTTGGTACCATGCGGGCACGCCCGCTTTCCAGCTCCTTTAGAGTCTATGCGGGACCTAAAGTGGTTTAGCTAAGGCTGCCTCATTTGGGCTTCACGAGGGCTTGTCGAAATTGGGGTCGTATTCATATTTCACCTGCCCTCAAGTAACCTACAAGGGGCCGATTGGGGCAGCATGTGGGTATGCCCATTTTTTGCCCTACTAAAGCCGATGTTGTGCCCACAAAGATTTAATGGGGGCGGCGCCCTTTCGGATTTATGAGGGCTTTCCCATAAAGAGCCCACATTTAGGTTGGATTGCCCTCAAATATCCGACAAGGGACCGTTGTGGTCTGGATGCAGGAATGTGCTCTGCATGACAAGCCCGAGCAACGCTGCTGTAGGACCCATGCATGAGGTACAGGGACAAGCCCATATTGGGCTTGCCCACTTTTGCACCATGGGGGCCGATGCAGGTTTTATGATGATTGCCCCAGCCCCACTTGCCGACATCGGAACTACTTCAGTTCAGTTCAGTTCAGGCGTTCAGTCGTGTCCGACTCTTCGTGACCCTATGGACCATGTCACGCCATGCTTTCCGGTCTCTCACTATCTTCTTAACATCACATAGCTTCATCTGCAATGCCTCGAGAATGCCATCTAACCATCACGTTCGCTGCCTACTCCTTTTCCGGCGACCCTCAACCTTTCCCAACATCAAATCTTTCTCCAGCGACTCCTCTCTTCTCATCAGATGACCAAAGTAGCTGAGCTTTCACTTTAGAATTTGACCCTCCAATGAGCAGTCAGGGTTTATGGTCGACAATATCGACTGATTTGATCTTCTGACAGTCCAAGGAACTCTTAAGAGTCTTCGCCAGCACCACAATTCAAACGCGTCAATTCTTCGGCGGTCAGCCTTTTTCACAGTCCAACTCTCGCATCCATACATCACAACTGGAAAGACCATAGCACAGGTTATACGGATCTTGGTTGGCAGACTAATGTCTCTGCTCTTTACTAGGCGGTCAAGGCTAACAATTGCTCTCTTTCCCAGAAGCAGGCGTCTCCTAATTTCATGGCTGCTTTTAACTACTGGGGCCCAACATTTTGTGCTACCTGGGATAGCAATCTGGCGAGTAGCGCTTCACCTGGAAAGCGTGCTCTGTGAATATAATTGTGAGTAGGCGGTAAAACAAACTTCAACCTGCGCTGTTCGTTGTTAACTGCCTAATATCGATGTTCGGAACGCACCCAATGCCTGAGTGTCTTTTTTTCTTAGCCGTTTTAAGACAGCTGTATCGACGTTATTTAAGACCGGAATTGCGTAGTAGGGCACGATTCTGTAAAACGTTTTTTTGTGTATTAAAGGCTTATTTCAAAGCAGAAGCTAGCTCGCAGCCTTAACATTGTTGTTGCTGTTGTTTTTATGAAAACTTTCATTTCAGTCATTTATAAAGGCTAACACATGTTGATCGCATGCGTCAAAAATAATGCTGTTATTCCGTTCTGTCCTCATTTGTATTGCCAGCTATAAAGATCCACATTGCTTACAAATTTAATAATCTGACAAGTAGCGCTTCCCCTGCAAAGCGTGCTCTGCCATTATAATTGTGAGTATGTGGCAAAACAAACTTCAACTTACGCTGCTCGTTATTAATTGCCTAATGTCGATGTTCGGAAGCCACCCAATGTCTGAATGTTGATTTCTCAGCCGCTTTAAGACACCTTTATAGATGTTATTTAAGACCAGAATTGCGTAGTAGGGCATGGTTATGTGAAAAAACTTTTTGTTTTAAGGCCGATTTTGAAGCAGAAGCCAGCTTGCAGCCTTAATGTTGTTGCTGCTGTTTTTATCAAACCTTTCATTGAACCTTTTTATAAAGGCTAACGCATGCTGAGGCATCCGTCATTAATAATGCTGTTATTCCGTGCCATCCTCATTTGTATAGCCACCTAATTAAAGATCCACATTGCTTTCAAATTTAATAATCTGGCAAGTAGCGCTTCCCCTGTAAAGCATGCTCTGTCATTTAATGGTTAGTATGTGGCAAAACAAACTTCAGCTTATGCTGTCCGTTGGTAATTGCCTAATGTCGATGTTCAGAAGGCACTCAATGCCTGATTTTTTATTTACTTAGCCGTTTTGAGACAGTTGTAGAGATGTTATTTAGGACCGGGATTGCGTAGTAGGGCACGATTATGTCAAAAGTGGTTTTTGTTTTAAAGGCTTATTTCGAAGCAGGAAGCCTACTCGCAGCCTTAACGTTGTTGTTGCTGTTGTTTTTATAAAAACTTTCATTTCAGGCATTTATAAAGGATAACGCATGCTGACGCATGCGCCAATAATAATGCTGTTTTTCCGTTCTGTCCTGATGAGTATAGCGACCTAACTAAAGACTCACATTGTTTTCAAATTTATTGATCAGGCGAGTGGCGCTTCCCCTGTAAAGCGTGCTCTGTCACTATAATATGAGTATGTGGTAAAACAAACTTCAACTTACGCTGTTCGTTAGTAATTGCCTAATGTCGATATTCAGAAGGCACCCAATGCTTGAGTGTTTACTTACTTAGCTGTTTTAGGACTGCTATATAGTAGTCTTTTAGGACCGTAATGGCGTTGTAGGGCACGATTTTGTGAAACGTATTTGCTTTAAAGGCTTATTTCTAAGCAGAAGCCACATCGAAGCGTTAACGTTCCTGCTGCTGTTTTTATCAAAACTTTCATTTGAGCCATTTATTAGGCTAACACATGCTGACGCATGCGTCAGTAATAATGCTGTTATTCCGTTCCATCCTTATTTGTATTGCCAGCTAATTAAAGATCCACCTTGCTTTCAAATATAGTAATCTTGGGACTAGCACTTCACCTGGAAAGCGTGCCCTGTCAATATAATTGGAGTATGTGGCGAAACAAACTTCAACTTACGCAGTTTGTTGTTAATAGCCTAATGTCGATGTTCGAAAGGCACCCAATGCGTGAGTGTTTATTTACTTTGCCATTTTAAGGCTGCTATACATATGTCTTTTAGGACCACAATAGCGTAGTAAAATAAGCCACGATTATTTGAAAGGTATTTATGTTTTAAAGGCTTATTTCGATGCAGAAGCCAGCTCACAGCGTTAACGTTGTTGTTGCTGTTGTTTTCATCAAAACTTTCATTTGAGCCATTTATTAAGGCTAACGCATGCTGACTCATGCGTAAGTAATGACGCTGTAAATCCGTTCCATCCTCATTTGCATACCCAGCTAATTAAAGATCCACATTGCTTTCAAATTTAATTATCTGACAAGTAGCGCTTCCCTTGTAAAGCGTGCTCTGTGACTATAATTGTGGGTATGTGGCAAAACAAACTTCAACTTACGCTTTTCGTTGTTAATTGCCTAATGGCGATGTTCGGAAGGCACCCAATGCCTGAGTGTTTATTTACTTAGCCGTTTTAAGACAGCTGTATAGATGTTATTTAGGACCGGAAATGCGCAGTAGGGCACGATTATGTGAAACGTTTTTTTTTGTTGTTGTTTCAAGGCTTATTTTGAAGCAGAAACCAGCTCGCAGCCGTAACGTTGTTGTTGCTGCTGCTTTTATCAAAACTTTCATTTGAGCCATTAAGGTGCCTAACTCGGTACCCAAGAGTCTTGGAAGGTTGGATTCCATTCTCACCCTCTAATTCAAAGACAAAGCAAGCTGTCTGTGACTACCAAATCAGACATGTCACCTAGTCGAAGTACGTTACGCTACCCGACTATTATCCTGTGCACGACCTTGTGACCGCTCAACTACGACCTGCTGGAATTATGCCGGTGGGTTTTGTTCCACGACTCCCTCGCCGACAAAGCCGATGCCAGATTGGTTGGGAAAATGGGCTTTTTCACTCTATCGCTGGAAACCAAATCTTGGGCCAGCGAGGGTATCTTATTCGAGTCTTGGAAAAAACAGCGCATGCAAGATGACGGAAAGGGAAGACAAGACACCGAAAGCGATGACACCCTAAAGGTTGGAAATCAGGCATTGAAAGAGGTGGACGAGTTGAGAGTTCTTGGCCTAGAAATTCACAAATCCCACAATGGAACAGAATGGCTTCACAAGAAAAAAGTAGCTGCGACGTCCTTAAACTTGATAAAACGCATTTCGTCTAGGGGACGAGGAGCTCGAGCAGACATGGCAAGACGTCTTGTACAATCGGTGTTACAGCCGAGGATACTATACCAGGCCCAATTCCAAAGACTCACGAGGCGGCAGTGGGCGAAATTGGAAAAAATAAATAGAAACGCAATGCGGACTATCATGGCCTTACCGAAACTTACCCCTATTCCTATTCTTCAAGAGTTTGCATAGATAAATACGTTGACAGAATGAATTGAACAATGAGAGGCAACAAGGGATATGAAGCGAAAGTATGTTATGCGCATAGCATCCTTGTACAACGAAGTGGCAGTTCAAACAACACCAATTGCTAACCCGCCGCCTTGGAAATTCACGACTATTACGACAAACAAGACCACTCGGCTTCGTCGCAAAGAAAAGATGGCATCTCGACCTCTGATTGATGCACTTCCAGGTACCTGCATTGCATATAGGGACGCATCAATTATAGAAAATAGCGGTAGAACAGCAGCTACTAGTCCAACAAACAGTGAACTAAAGGTACATAAAGAATATGTTTCAGAATACCCGGACCCGCTTGTGATGGAACTCTATGCAATCCGCGATGCTATGGAGGCCATAAATAAAATAGTTTCCATAACAGAAGCCCACATCTATAGACTCCTTAGCCGCGATAAAAGAACTGAAAAAGGTAACAAAGACGCTATGTGTAACCCTGGAAATTCACGCACTCAATAAAAAACAAAGATACGCATCCAGAATCATTGGGCACAAGACGATGCTGAAAACGCTTAGCAGAGAAAAGTTGACCACCTCACACATGAAGTTGCAAACACTAATGCGCCCCCCACCAGGCTCCTTTTTGATGCCCGCTCCGCTGTTCCCATCTTAGCATCCTCTTTAAGGAAAAGTACACATGCCCTCATTCCCCTGTGTACATTCTCACTCCTTCGTAACTTAACGAGATTGGAGGAGGTTTCCCTTAGAATGATAAGAACTGGGGCGGCCCTTACCCCGTCGGTAACATGCCGATGGTAATCGCAAGCAGACATCGGACCAACCACATTCCCGAAGTGTTCCACACCAGCTGCAGAAGTGGATGTTCGCCACCTGCTGTGGACTTGTGCATCAAGGACACAGATTCTGCGCGAAGTGGGACTAACCACAACAAGGGAAGAGGACTTCTCTAAATGGCTCACCGACAACGACAAGAATGCGAGCCTGCTCCGGTTCCTTATCGAAAACAATTTACACGAGTTTCTACGATATGTCTTATGGCAAGCTTGCGTAAAAAAACTGAGCATTTCTTTGCATAACGCAGAACATATGCTAAAAGGCGTACATAAACCTTTAAACTTGATGTTGCCTGATGTGCGCTTACACTAGCATAACTAGTCTTTGTGTGGTAGGCGCCTTGTTCGTACCTTGCCAAGCATTTCAGGGAATGTAGTGGTTGTAAGCGTTTACGTGATCCTCAAGCTTCAGATTCGCTACGCCATCCTAATCAATTGACAAAGGCAGGGGTCTAAAACTGTGTTCCGCAGAACTCCTGGATTCCGTGAGGTGCTTGTACTTTAATGTGACTATGGATTTCTGCAGTCTTCTCTTTGATATACAGGTTCCAATATGAGTTAACGATGGGCACTTAAGCAAAATTAAATTGCCAAAAGCAAGAAAAGAATCAAATGCTTAAACTGTATAAAACAAGACAGGTCCATTCACAAGAAACGTCGCTTGATTGTGATTGCAGATAGAAGAGGGGGAGGCGGCACATAATGATCGTTTTTGGGTTCCTTTCTTTGGGGCAAAAACGTTAGAGAGCTCCTTGACTAGAGAGGCGTCAGAGGCCTATCATATCAGTGAGAATGAGCGCATGTTTGCTAGTGATTCATCAGTGTTTAGCAGTTCTTTCATATCAAAACGGGCCTATTTTTCTTCAGTTCGGTAGCCTTGCGTTTTCTAAATAAGCACTCGGTTACGCGTCAGCCTCTGTGGTATTCAGTCCTCCTTGTCCTTTGTCTTGGTCGCGCTGTCAATTTTTTGTTTCGTGAATCTGTACCAAGTAACTCAAATGTTGATTTTATCTGTTCCGGGTCTCGGAACAGAGAAGAAGGATCACATTCCTGCATCTATTATTGTGTGGAGAAGTGTGACCCTTTGAAACAGAAGCTTCCAAAAAAGGAGGAAGATACGAAAACAAGGAAGCCATGCAGTTCTACTGAGACGGCAAAGAAGCTTCAAAGTAGCAGCAGCAAATATCCTGCAGTTTTTGGCGGTCTTATTTCTACGTACCTTTTACGGTCGGATTACTTCCATGCTGTCTTGATAACACGATATGTCTCCGCGGAAGCCACGACTGCTTTTTAGTCTGTTTTCTCTATCCTTTCGAAAGCATCCGCAGAGGTGAATAGTTTGAGACAGGTCTGGTAGTGGCAAAATGACCAATTATCAATTGAACAACAGCATGGATGAATGACTCGACAAGCAAGTATTGTCTTTTTGTGCTAAACAAATCTGCTATGTAAGCTGCAATTCTAGAGCATACAGTTGTGCAGCATTCTCCCCACAAAATATATGCGCTAAACAACCAGGTATGCTGTTCTCCAGAGCATTCCGAGAATTAGTGCTGGTTTTTGCTCTGATTAAAGGTGATAAAAAATTTATTTGATGAGTACGGTTTTCAATTCATATCGCTACATCTAGTCACTATAGCGAATACACAAACCTCAAAGTTAAAGTTCTATATAGGTTCTTTCTATCTCCTGAGCAGTAGCAGAAGTTTCTCAGACACGCTTTTGGGAAACAGGTTGAAACTTAATTCATTCACATCCTGATCCGATTTAAAAAGTCCCATCCTTATCCTTACATCCTGTGCGGTTAAATACTATTCGTACATAACGCCCACCAATAGGTTCCGAGGTTGACCCCGGGCCGGCACCGCCCACCCCTTAGCAATAGTCCTTCTTTCCATTGTCAATTGCCGTAAATCATAATCCGAAACACAACTACGTGCTCACGTGACACAACAGGTACGGTGGTCCTTATGTGCGCATTCTCCAATTCTTGTCACTGTTGGCTTTGCTTTTGCTGCTGTCATTACCGTCACCAGCACCGGTATTGCCGCCTCTACCAAGATCAGGCGCAAGCAGTTGGCCTTTTTCACAAGATGTGGCGCCCTCTGGGAGTGGTTGAAAATTCGTCTGCTACTGGTTGAAAACGTCGTTGGGAGACGCAGCTGTTCGCAAAATTGCGATGTCTGTACTAGACAGCTACCGCTATCTGTTGCATACGCCTCACACCAATATTAACTGCACATGGCCCCCGAGATCAGCTCCCGCTGAACTGCCCATGCGCTGCGGGGGCTGGTGGTTTCTTTTCAACCAGGAGAGGACGCGCATGCACAGAACGGCCTTGTGAAAAAGGCGGATTGCGTATCGCACTCGACCCTGGGAAGCATGTGATAGTCTCCCCCAGTTACGTCGCATGACGCAAGCCGAGAGTAGCACAACCATCAACCCAGCTGCTTTCACTCATGAATCTAGATTGGTATCCCGGCCCTGAACCCGGATAGTACCGAACAAAATTAACTCGTGGCTCATAAGTGCGCTTTCAATCAAGGCCTCAATATTATATTGTGCAGCAAATCGTCCGTGTAAAAATGACAGTGGGCATTAAGGACAGCGTGAAAACAACTACCGCTTATTTATTTATCACATTCCCCACCGCGCCAGAGATAGGAAAATGAAGGAGTGATAATACAAATAAGGGGGACAAAAGCATACACATGATTTGCCATGAGGAACAATGACTCGTAAATAAAACATAAGTGCTTCTAACTTGATGTCCGCCATCCTGAAAACAACATTTAGCCTTTTACTTAATTGCTCGCCAGTGTACATTTGTCATTCCTGCTGTTTCTGTTACTTTCACTCTAAGGTCAAGTTGATAAACTTTCAGCTTCAAGTGTTCCTTCGCTTGTCACTGCAAGCCAATCACGCCATAATGCGTCGGCTGGTGATGGTGTGGTCCTGTACATGCCTGCTTTACTGAAAAAAACTTGGTGCCCGCATGAGAACAATTGCTCAAATAAAGTTGCTTCATTAAAAGGATTTGCAATTCCACATCAGCACACTTCAAGATCAGTTCAGTGACTGGGACCAAACATCTCAGCAAAAAAACATAAAAGCGCTAAGAAACGCTTTGATGATCCGGACGCGCTATGTGATGAAAGCGGCTGTTGCCTTCATTCACAAATGTACTCTAGCACCGAGACCATACAGTAAATGAACGAAAAAGATTGATTGCCAGAATTTCTGTGCAATAGCTTTGACATCTCACGGGCTTCGCCGCAACGGGTATCGCCTTCGTCTAACTTTTTAATAAGCGGTATTTGTTATTCAAGGCGTCAGGGAGGTGGTGTAGAAATGATGAAATATTGTGCATTATTCCCGGTAGCTAACGTTAAATGGTAACAAATATAGGGCACTTTATGGCAGAACACCTTTTGAAATCTTTGCGATTTGGTTTCTTTGCTGTTTAACTGCCCAAAGTGATTCAAGTTTTGAAGGATACCGTGATGGAGCACTCTGGAGATTATGACCACCTTAGGCTCTTTCACATGCATAAACGTAGAAGAGTACACGGGTGTGTTGCTTTTCGCCTCAATCTGAAAGCAATCATCGCGGCAAGATTTGAAACCACAGTTTTAGGAGCCACCGCTGCGCCGATTTCAAATCATTTTCAGAGGCAGAATAAAGAAATGTATAACATCAAAACTTTGTTCCCTAAAAAGAAATGTTAAAAAGTTTATAAATACTTATTGAATATCTCGCAGTGTAGATTTTTTTTTTTCAATTTCAACAGAACGGAAAGAATGAACTTAAGAACGACATAAAATAGGCTCGCATGAAGACAGTGAACCTGTGACGCAGAGGAATTAATTTGGACGCCGCAAACGAAAGCGCCTGTACGGGAAAACTGAATCAGGGCTGAGAAGGGGCAGGCACAACCACACCAATGACATTTTTGGCCAGACAGAATTTTCTTACCAACAGTACTGCTGGCGCGCTACGAAGTATATAAAAGCATGCATTTTCCCTTACTTTTTCTACAAAATGAAAATCCTTTTCTACACATTTCGTTCCTTAGAAATTCCTGCCGTATATTTAGACAGCAGTCTTGAAGCTTAGTGGCTTCTCACAAGCAACCATTCTTTTTTTGTTTTGCAAAACAAACCAAATCAAATCACAGTTAAAAAAAACAAAACCATGTTGTTTTCTACACTCAATAAAAGTAGAGCACACATATCATCAAGTGTTTCTCTGGCCATCAAACGTTGCGGCCACACCCTTCGTACACAGTTGTTGTGCCCCTTAAATGCGGCGGGCTCCATTTCTGTTACGACTACCATGCTCTGTGCCAACCGGGTTTTTCACGGTGTATGAAGCTATGCTGCCGCGTACGAACACACCCAGGTTCACTCTAGGAACATCGAGACCCTATCATATCTATTCGAAATTTAGCCGTGGTGTCGGAAATTGAAATTCTTGGATAACTTACAGATGCCAAAACTGAGCGGAGTTAAGACGAAACTAGTGAACAAGAGGACTGGCACGCAGTCTGAACGAGAAATGCCAACGAATTGCATGCGATATAGCGAAGTATGTACAAGCATACAATTGCGACAAAAAGACGTCAGCATAAAAAAAAATGCTAGATACTAGGAGAGGGGGAAGAAGTTAGAAAACAAACAACCAACCGACAAACCTCCCGCGAACACAAAATTAGCTTTAAAATTCCCTGTGAACCGATGTATTCGTCTTAATTGGCGTCTTCGTACGTTCTTACACGAATGTACTTTTCTTACTAACAACGCACTACGCAAATGCTTTCTCTCGTCGTACTGTAGTTTTGTGAGGCGAAGCCACCAAGTCTTCCTTGACAGACGCACTGCAATACAGAAATAACTGTGGAGCTTTATACTATAGTGCCTGTACCAGAATCTTCTATGCACACGCAGGTGCAAACTTCGTGCCCCGACCTACCTTAAAATAAAGACATGACCTTGTCCACTATATCATCCTTCACTAGGGAACAGAGTTGGTTAAATGTAGCATTTACAGTGTGCTCCCTAGCAGGTTTGTCCTAACCTGTGACTGCGCATCAACTTTGGCTAGACACTGTGGGCGCTGCTCTTTACTCCCCACCACACGCTGACACTTTTTAGTAATTCTCGCACAGAGGAATGCTGATTGTTCACGTGTAATATGGCATGAGGAGTGCGTTCCCCGACTACTCTGCGAGGCGGCTTTTTGTAGCTGATGTCAATGTATTCAATGGAGTGACACGGTTCCAATATGTCGGATAGCGAGTACGACGACCAACATTATCTGAAACCGAGGAAGGCATAAGAGGTTCTTTTTGGCGCTGGATATAGTAAATGGTGAATTCAAAATGTAATGGTTTCAAAGAATGAAACTGTATTTCGATGTAACCATAGCCTTACACAATTGCGAAATGTTAGGACCCCATGCACTTAATTTAAAGGAGTTGAAGTGCAAACTATCAATTAATCTCTTCAAATATATTGCAAATGACTGCACATCAGCAAGGTTAGTGTCGGAAAAAGCGGAGATTTCTTTATCGCAGTGATTATCCAGCAGGGATTAAGCTTTATTCAAACCAAAATTTTATTTTTGTTAGAAAAACATGATGCCGAATATAACTCTTCAGAAAGAGATTGACCTTTATCGTATTACATCGATTATCAAGGTCTATGTATTCCCGATGAAACACCACCAAGCAGTAAGAGAAATTAAAAAGTTATGTCCGTATGAACATTTATGCGGTCTTATAAAGCCTTTCAGGTAGTGCATCAAAGTGTATTGCTTGGCGAGTTGCTGATTGATCATGGTAGACGAATATAGCGCAGGAGACGGGACAGCGAAGTAGAGAACACGAGCGCCGACTAACAACTGAATGTATTCAAAGCTTGAGCGTATGAATACACTGAGCGACAGATGCTCAGGAAGGAAAAAGAAGAGGAACAGGGGCACAACTTCAGCACGAAAAAAATGCCATGCTCGTTATTAAGAGTTAAGATAGGCAAGCGCGTGGCTCGACAATGAAACAGAAGGTATGCTTGCGCAAGAAGCCCCTTTACGGGCGATGATAAAGGCTTCAATTTCCCTGGTATGTTTCTCAGGGTACTTCATTGTCCCGTCTCCTTCACATTCACATTCACATCATTCACATCACATAAACAGCTGGCCCCTACTGTGATCGGACTTCACCTACTGCTTTAAATATCGCTGTAATTGTGCATGCAGCTCCGGAACCGACCTCTCTACACCCTCCTTCGCGGTAGCAGATTGGCACCAATTCAGTGCAAGTCATACAGACAACTGACGCATGTCTTCTCAATGGTGAATTTCGCGAGCATTCGCCTGCGTACTCTGATAAATTATAGCTGCCTGAGTCAATGTGATATAGGTGCTATGTCATGCAGAGATTGCTGGTATATACCTGACTGGCTCGCCAGCTTGCTCGCGAAAGTATATTTCGGGCACCGGTGATCTCCTGGCCACTAGAGAACGAGGCACACGTATACAAAATGTCTTTGGAGGGATATAAATCAAAATTTCGAAACTCGCTTTAGATATTGACTTCACCATACCTCCTGCTTACCAACTCTTAGGCACACGCGTAGAGGGATAAGCAGCTGAACTCATTCGTCACCTTGGCCCGGCTTTTTTTGTATTGTATCGCTCCAGCTTATCATGTCCAAACTGCCTCTACTCCTACGCCAACGCGAAGTACCTCTTTTCCGCCCACCCACAGATAATCGTTCTGCTGACTAACCTACTCACTTCGTTTTCAGTGGCGGTTGCGGCTACTGCGGTTGCTCCCATCGAACAGCTGGCGCCCATAGAGAAACAGTATTTATAAGGAACTTAGTTATCTTAATATTGTTTTTCTATCTCTGTACTGAATGGGTAAATTCATAGACGAATGCGCCCAGAAGCGAAGGCTAACAACAACTTTAACCACGCAACCAACTCTAAATGATTGAAACTCATGCGATACGTTCAATTCCTAAAGTTCAGCAGATTCTGGACTGCTCCTGGCAACCCTACCTTCAGCAATGAATTATATTCTCACTGCTGCTGATACTGCTACTTTCCTGTTATCAAGAAAATAACGCCTGCGACGTCGCACATGTGCGCTTGCCCCTCAGTGCGAATTAACCCTCGTTCCCGGTCTTACTCATACAGAGGAAGATGAGCATCAGAGAATCCAGATCAGGGCTGCCATCAATTTTTACGTCAACAGTACGTGTCCTCAGTTTCAATACCTGTGTCCACACCCCACCCCAGTGTCCTGCCTGCGACTCCCGAAATAAACAGAGAGCCATCCACCACTATTTTGGGTGCTCCCCGCAGTGATGTCCACGATAATCGTGCACCTGGCAGCGACGGTACCCACAGAGAACTCGTCGTCTTCATATATTGCGTGGACACAGGCACACCATCGTAGCTCTCTCATCGACTTTATTACATCAGCCGACTTTTTTGGAGGGCAAGCTTTATTTCTTCCATGCTGAATTTTAAGGTACTGCGGCTGGGAGCATATGACCTCGAACTCGGGCGTTGCGCAGGAAACATACATCTTCGTCTTCATTTTCAAGGTCATTCATCTGCTCCACTATCAACTGCATCTCGCCACAGCTCCACCGTAAGAAACATCGGCTAACTGGGTTTGCATGGAAAGCTTCCTGAACCAAGCAGGTGAGTACTACGCTATCACCGAAGCCAACCTCGCCTCGTCTAAAACTGCAACACCCTTTCTCGCTGTGAAGTGAACATCGCTGCCTTCATGACATTTTATCGGCGGGAATCCACCCGGTGGCGGGACCAAAGGAGGCGGCGTGGCATAGATGGAGCTAGTCTGGCTAAAGAATAATGCGTAGCCGTTTAAGACAGGCTGTCTACACCATGGAACGAGAAGCGAAAGCAGCCCAGAGCCAAGAAGTTTCTTGTGAAGCGCAAAAGCGAGCCATGATCGAAGCGTCAACAGCGTCTGTGGCTGAGGTCAATGGGTAATGCTCGAGAAACATGGTTCAAATATAGTTGAATCAATAGAATTTGGTCATTCATTCTGTCTAGAAAAATTTAAACAAAAAAAAAAACATTCAAGCTTGTTTCACACAGCAATGTTATTCGCAATGTAAGGGTGTTTCATATAAAGCGTATCTTCCGACAATGTGGTAATGTGTACGCACGTAATTTAAAAACGCTAAAAGCCGCAATATTGTTGTACACTTAAAGGACAACTTTAGTGACTTCTGTATGTTTATACCTTCCTTACGCGTCAGTTGGTGGTTTATGTCAACCTAAGAAAGTTTTTGTGGTTTCGTGCGTGAAAATGTTGTCGACGAAAAGCTGTTGGAAATAAATGTATCTTACGACCAGAGCTGCGTACTAATTATATCGATTTCAGTATTTTTTTACATACAAATATGGATGTTTGGTTCTACGGGACAGTAAGGGACAAGAAAGGAGACGCCGCATGGAGCTGTGGAGACGAGCGCATGGCCAAGCATCTACGAGCAGCATTGACGAAGTAGATGTCCGACAGCGTCAGAAGAAATTCACGGCGAAAGGAAAAACACTAAACACAAAATGCGTCTGGAAGTGTTGTGAATGTAATCACTATTTTAAACAGAGCTCCTATATTTGTAACCAGCTCGATGACTTCCACTCTGCATCAGGTAACTCTGTATTTCAAACAAGAATGCGGACATTGGCAAGAAGACGCATTTATATGTCAGTGTTAAAATATTAAAAGGTGGGATATTCAATCAACTTTAGTAGAAGTAATGAAAAGCTCTTCTTCGGCATCATGTCTAGCGGACGCCGTCGTATCTAGACGCTCTTACTACCGTGTGCTAACATTTACGTGCGTAAGCGGCATAGTCTTCGACTAGGGCTTTAATTATCGAGGCATAAGCGCTGCCACTAATTAACTGGCTTCCCTTCCTCGCTCTTTTTTTTTTCTGTGTGTACGGGAGGTATTCCGGTCATGAGTAAAGTGCATCATAGTAGTTTCTAAGATGTTTCTGTTGGTGTTTGCTAGCATGCTAAGCTGTAGTCAGAAGGATGCAGTGGGATGGCTGCAGTTGACGGCGCTGCACGGTCGCGGATGCTCCCTGTCACTGCAATCGCGTTTTGCTTTGCCCGAGACCTGGGTCTTAAATAAAGCAGCCTGTGTAGCTCCTGACAAATTTATTACCTGATTGAGTAGCTTTTAAAGAAGCGATTTGAACAAGCTGACCGGCGAAGTACGCTAAATGAATTATTGAATAAAACTAAATTTTTAAAGGCAGCTCTAAGTTCAGCACTTCATTGAGGATGACTTTTTGTCTCTACTCTTTTGCCACTGCTTTCTGGTCCTCTAGACGTGAGCGGAGGTGTTTGCGCCCAGTACTGAGGTTCCGGCTTTTGTAATATCTAATACCATCTTTTCGTATGCCGCAACGTATATCATAGAATAAGATACTACATATAGAATGAACCAGTATGTAACCGCTAGATGTGTCACGTGTAAAAGGCTATGCAAGGTTGTGTTTCAGGTTGTACTTTTTCGAAGGCCACCGCTACCTTATTGCTAGGCTCTTCGTAGGTATTTAGGCATGTTTTCTTCCTTTCTAACATTTAATGTTGCAATAGTTGTTTTTATGTCAGCTACAGTCGGTCAATATTTCGTTCTTCTTCTTGCCTTCCACGAATAAGGCAGGGTAAACCCCGGCGCATGTTACGGCATTGATATCATTTTTATCTCAGAGACGGTTGTAACAGTGACAATCTCAAGACTTTTGTAATTCGGAGTCAGGATTGATACTGGCCTCTAAGACCCTCTGATTTTCATAATATTTCTCCAAGCAGCTTGCGAGTCTAAAATCACTATTTGAGAGCATTTTCATCTCATATTGATATCGCTACCTCCTCGGCTTCTACCACTTTATCACATTTAATGATTATATTGCTCTCAATATCATTTAATTCTTTACCATTAGTTAAATAATGACCTTCGAATCTTCAATTTTTCCTCATCCTTAATAAGGCACCTAGTATGTTTCTGTGTGTGTGTCTAAATTGTGCTTGCACTTCCTGTTCATATAGCTTCGTTGCATTTGGAGTACTTTTTTTGGGGTACCGGCGTGATTTCGATTCTTCTTTTCAGTTATTTTGATTGGTCTTCTTGCTAATTTTCTTCTCCTTTTGCCTGTCTCTAGCCTTTTGGAAATTTCTTTCAGACTGTAGCCCGCATCATCTCTACTTGCGCAATAGGATTTGCCTCCTTAGTTCTTAAAACGTATTGAGTACTCCCCATGCCATATTAGAGTCCTCCTCAATGCTGGCGGGCTGACTCAGTGCCTGTTTTAAGCATGCTTAGTGAGGATAATCAAATGTTCACTGTCATGATTTTCGAGCCTTGTGTGGCGTTGAGTACGTGCAAGGTCGAGGGTTCCATTCAAGCGGTCTGTAAATACCAGCCGTCAGCTCCAGTTCAGGACTGTCTAGAGTGGCGTACTCGCGACCGCTACAAAGGTCACACCGCTTACAATTCATTCCACGAGCAGACTGATGCCATTCGTGATATCGGGGCACCTTCCGAGTCGTTACACATATGTTTTCTTGGGGCTAGCATCAAATTATCGCCGATGTACGAGTTATGGTTACAAAGGATTCCGCCTATTCAGAATTCGCTATTGGAGTACCATGTACGGCAGTTTAGATGAGTTAAGGCTCATACCCACCAGTATTTGCGGCAAGAACTATGGAGATCTGTGCGCTCCTTTCATAGAAGGTATAGTGGTCACTTACATATATTATGTATAAGATCAGTCCTTAGAGATAGGTAAACGAAGGAAGCCGCCGTTAGCAACATAGTTGGCGCTACAAACACTTATGTTTGCATTCGAACCTGGAGAAGCGGACTCCACAATCCTAAAATAGAGCGGCAACGTCGGGAAACGGTTGTCCCCATCATGTGTCACGATTGGTTTAAAAAGGTCACGACGTGTCGCCTCGTT
>JAJIZL010064570.1:0-12652 GCA_023969395.1 Amblyomma maculatum | reverse complement strand
GACTGCGATGAAAATATGCAGCTTTTAGAACCCTACCTGCATGACCTAGTAGTCAACGGGAAGCCTTGCAAGGTACTGCGCGATTCGGCCGCAACGATGGATGTTGTCCATCCGGCGTATGTATCGCCTTCCGACTATACAGGACAGTGTGCATGGATCCGACAGGTAGTTGAGGAACAGAGTGTGTGCTTGCCGATCGCGAACGTGGTCATCGAGGGCCCTTTCGGCGAATTAACAACCGAGGCTGCCGTTTGAGGAAAGCTTCCTAAGTGCTATCCGTATTTGTTCTCCAACAAATCGGACATGCTGCTGCGAAAGAGGGGCATCCTTTTCGGAGACAGAGTTGTGCAAGCCTTAACACGTTCAAAGGCGCGAGAACTAGCTACACTGCTCATTCCAGAAAAATCCACAGCGGAGGAAACGGCAGTTAAAACAGTGGTAAATGCGGAAGATAGCAGATCAGAAAACTTTGAGAGCGAGGCATCTCAGATAAGTCAACTAGAAAGTGAGCTTGATAAGACACGGAATGAGGACGTTCTAGAGATTAACCTCTTGCCGCCGGTGTCTAGTAATCTCACGAGACTTCTAAGTGGAACCCGAGAGGACTTAGCTATGGAGCAAGCCAATGATCCCAAGAATAAGCCCGAAGTACAGTGGGAAGGACCTGCTAAAGTCGTTGCAGAGCTTTCTGACACTAACTACGCCGTGAAAATCCCCGATAGGCGTAAAGCAGTGCGCATTTATCATTGCAATCTTATGAAGCCTTATGAGCAGAGGGAAACCATGGTAAATCTAACGTTAAACCTTCCTGAGGAGATGGGGGACAACTTGATTTGCCTCAGCGGAAAAGGAAGCAACGCTCAGGAGCTTCTCAAAAAGACGGAGCAGAGAGGAGAACTAAAGAAATCCCAGCTGACCGATCTGGGCGAGATAATAACAGAGTTTGAGGCCTGCTTCGTGGACAGGCCAGGCAGGACTGATTTGACTGAGCACGATATTGAGCTGACTTCAGACGTGCCAGTGCGATCAAGGTGCTACCGATTCTCTCCAAGGCAAAGAGAAATTCTGGATAGGGAAGTAACTCGCATGCTGGAATTGGGAGTAATAAAACCCTCGGGAAGCGATTATGCTTCGCCTATGATCTTAGTAGAAGCTCCAGGTAAAGACCCTAGGCCTGTGGTAGACTACCGAAAGCTAAATTCTCTCACCAGGGATCAAGTGTATCCTATTCCGAATATTGAGGAGAGAGTAGAACAGGTCAGTAGAGCGGCATATGTGACTACACTGGACCTTACTCGAGGATACTGGCAAGTACCGCTCACTGAGCGCGCCAGCAGATACGCGGCTTTCGTCACTCCGACGGGCAGCTACCAGCCAACAATGATGAGTTTCGGGCTCAAAAATGCTCCATTTTGTTTTTCCCGACTCATGGATAGGGTTTTAAAGGGGTGTGAAACATTCGCGGTGCCTTATTTAGATGACATTGCGGTTTTTTCCGACTCATGGGCGGACCATATGGTACATCTAAGAGCTGTACTGAGCCTTTTGCGTCAAGCTGGACTAACCGTAAAGGCCGAGAAATGTTGCCTGGCAAGGGCGACCGTGGACTACTTGGGTCACAATGTAGGTCAAGGTTTCAGGAAACCCAGCGAGATTAAGATTTCTGCGGTAGCAGACTACCCGCGGCCGAGCACGAAGACGGAAATTCGAGCATTCCTAGGTCTGACTGGATACTACAATCACTACATCCCTAACTATTCAGCTTTGGCCAGCCCTCTGACCGACGCTCTCCGCAAGACAGAACCGACAAATGTAGTCTGGGACGAACAAAAGGAAGCCTCCTTCGTAAACCTGAAGGCTGTGCTGATTAGCCGTCCGGTATTGCGAGCTCCAGACTATGACCGAGAATTCACGGTCCAGTGTGATGCCAGTGATCGAGGGCTAGGTGCTGTTCTCTCCCAGAGAGATGACGACGGTAATGAGCACCCCGTGCTCTACCTGAGCAGAAAACTGAGTTCTAGAGAGAGGGCTTATTGCGCGTCAGAGAAAGAGTGCGCTTGCATTGTATGGGCCATTCAAAAATTGCAGTGCTATCTTGGAGGGGCCAAATTCACCGTAGAGACGGACCATTGTCCCCTGGCTTGGCTGCAAACTGCGACATCGAAGAACAGTCGCCTTCTTAGGTGGAGCTTGATTTTACAGCAGTACAATTTTGAAATAAGATACAAAAAGGGGAAGTTAAAAGGGAATGCGGACGCGCTTAGCCGCTCTTTCTAAGCGGTCCGAGATGTTCCTCACCATGTATCCAAATTGATAATCAGGTTTTTTTTTTTTTTCGTGCGCTTGTATATGTGTGGCTATGTAAAGCAGCACGTTTGGTTTTCTAGGAATACGTGGGTCCTGAACGTCTTGAGAGTGGGCTTTTCTCGAACAACAATGGCAGTTTTCTTTTAACCTGGTCTCTTCAGACGGGAGCCGAGTGCTTGTTTAGACATGTGGTTGAGTTTCAGACAGCTCGAGCAATTTGGCCTACAACAATCAAGACAACGCGACAAGCAACAGCGAGCTTCAAGCGTTCACGTGCAGGCCATTAAGTCGTCTCTTCATGCAGCAGCGGCGACTGCTGCCCTCCGTGACTCTTCTGGCGGGGGAGGAGGCTGTTACGACCGTGCATCCGCATTTGCGCGCTCTATTGTTCGCCTGTGGGCATGGAAAAGTATTGTGAATATGTGGTGATGGTCCAATGGCTCTAAGTGAGCCTGTTTCCAGGAATCCTGTTTTGTAAGCCTGTTTTGCTTTGTGGAGGCCTGCAAATGCCAAATTGACCCTGTCAAGAGAACGTCTGGAAAAACACAAAGAAACGTCCCCCTGCGGGAAATGCAGGAAGTGCTTTCTTTCTTTTGTTCACCCTTCCAGTCGAGAAGTGCTATCCTCCAGTGATGAATGCCTCCTATGCAAAGGAGACGATAGAGTGACATGTCCGCTGACGTGCAGGACAAGAAAGGAGCATGACTCATACGGCCATTAAGTGATTTCCCGGGTATGCAGGAAAGATTTGCAATTGTCGAAAAGGGACAATGTTGGGAGCCCTATGCGGCGCGCACGTGTACTTGGGTTTCTGAGAAGTAAATCCTCTTGCCGGAACCAGCTGCCTATCGATTCTTGGCTGAAGAATAGAAATGTACCTCCTCTCCTCGCCGTTCCCAAGCTTTTCCCGCCAACAAGTGATCACGCCCAACGAAACAATGCCGGACCAGTCAGTGCTTCAGACCATCAGTGCAGTGATGTGTTCGATTGGATGCCGATATCTGAGGGGCGTGCCCTGGATTTGGTTGGTCAGCATCTTCAGAGAGGGGCTGGACATAGGGGGGGTTTTAAGGACGCTGCAGAGCACGAAATGTCGCTCTGGGCCCTGGGTAAACGGCTCATCCAGTCGCTTCTCGCTATGAACTCTTAACGCTTGCCATTTTGCTGATGTACCCTTCTTTTTCGTGTAAATAATCTTGTAAATAAGTTTCTCAAAGTGCCATTAAACCTGCTTGTACATATTTCACCAACTTCGAAGATTCAATCCTACTTCAACCCCGAGTCTCTGCACGCTACCAAGTGAAGGCCGGGTCGACGTAGCCCCAGCGTCACGACAGTAAATACCTCCCCGCTATACTTCTTTGTTGTCGCCATCTTGCCCTTCGAAGTGTCAGGCCCCATCCAAAAGGATAGGGTCTCCAGCAAGACCTTCACCAGCGTTCATTTTGGGAAGACCCAATAAACATCTGGTTCCGGGCAAAGTCCTGTTCTGTGTTGTGTCGTATTTTGCATTACTACTTTGCGGCCGTGCGAACGGCTGCACGTGGTGTGTGATCGCGGGAGCTCTGTGTTTGCGGCCTAGACCTCAGAAGAGGCTCGACGGCTTAATAAGAACCCCCACAGACTCTGCGCATATCTGCTGGCAGCCCTTTTCAAGTTCGACACGCACCAGCTGGCCCAAGATGTAGCTGTATTGAAGACGCTACTGCGAAGTACCCTCCTGCATACCTCCTCGCCCTGAGAGCGTGCTAATAAGCCGATCGCATGGCTGAGTGAATGCACGCAGGCGCCGATAAACACGGATTCACGGCGGTCGTTAATCAGTCGTGCGCCACTTAAATTTCCCAGAGGCAGAACCGCTTCCGCTCGTTATACATAGACGAAACACGCGTGTTTTTATTTTTGTAATTTCCTTTTACCCTCTTCAATGCATGCCTGCAATATTTCTCTAGCCATGTTTTTGTGGCATTCAAGAGTGACTCACTTGGGTACGGGCGTTTACGTTCGCTATCATTCCTCAAAAACCTGCGGCAGACTCCTGAAATTTCTCGCGCTGTAATTAAAAAAAAAAAAATACTGCTTTTTCTGCTCTTGTGTGTCACCGATAACGCTATATAAGCCAGAAATGTTTGCAGATTCTCTCTTCTAACCCTTCCCTCGCACATGGATGATCTAGAGAGGAGTGGCTTGGCGGCTTCAAAGGACCACCGAAAAATTTCGTCGGCCACATGAAACACCTATCAGCCCCTAAGGCACCTTTCAAGCGGTATTATCCCGCAATAATTTTTCTAAGTGAGCAAGAGCAGAGAAATTGGGCGAAACATGTTGCCTGTGCTATTTTTCTGTGCTTGACTCTAACCGTCACCCCCAGGTGGCTGTTAGTGCTCTCCAGAGCTTTAGGACACAAGTCGTCTACACTTTGCAACTACTCGATCTGCATAAAATAATTGATGCAGACTAATGATTACAGCAGTTGGCTAGCTGACTGTAATACAGTACGTGGCTTGATATGAGCACCATCCCTCGCTTGCTGGCCTCCTTACGGATCAGGTTTTCTGCTATACTTTTTGCTCTTAGGCCAATCTTTCCGAAAAAAAAAACAACAAAAAAACACGATGGTCAATGAAACGAGGCTTCTAAAAACAAATGCGTTGATATTTGAGTAATAGAACAAGCGTGTACCGCGAAACGTTCACCTTGGAAGCACACGGTCTGCATGCAGATATCTAGAGAAACTGTCTGAAATAGATTAATTACCTTTGTAGTAAAACGTGAGGAAGTGTCAAAGTCTGTGTGCTTGTCCATGTGGCGTGATGAATGGCACCCTGTACACCGCCGAAGCGGAGTATCCTGTTTAACGTGTGCGCAGGAAACACTGTAGTGCAGATATTCTTGCTCTCCGAGTCTGTGTTGGACAGCTGCGAACTTGCCGAATTCCTTGTTCCTTTCTGCGCTGGTGTGTAAAATAAAGTGAGTTAGATAACAAGCAGCCTTGCTCTTAACGCTTACCGATTCAAGCCTCTTAAAACAGGTTTAAAGTCTCCGTGGGAGTTTCAAATGTATGGCACATATAACATTGATTTCCTATGTCTACTGGAACTATAGTCAGTGTGAGAGTAAGAACAAATGTATAGGTCCGGGTTTGCTGCGGCAAAGAAGAGTCGGCCATAACAATAATCGTGTTCGTGCAGAGGTTTGGCGTTTTGTCTAGTTTTCTTAAAAATATGCAGACACTATCACCATAGAGCTACGCAGTGGTCTCCACTGGCGGCCAACGGATGACGCTGATTGCCGATTTCCAGTAAAATCACTGGGGCTTTCGTGTTGAGAAAAACTGAGGACTAGTGGATGGCAAATTATGCCGTCTATATTGGCTCCTAAAAGCGTAGCATCGCAACGCATTCGGTTCCCGCCTCATCTCTGTTTATTTTATCTTCCATATACTGCGCACATCAGCCTACCTTCTATCGAATACTACAAAAAAAAAAAAAAAAAAAAAAAAGAATAGTCTTCAATCATGGAACATATTATGCATATGTAGCATTAGACTGTCACAGAGCTAGCTGCTTTTACCTTGCTTTCTTGGTTTTCTGTCCCTCCACCGCTTATAGCCTGCAGCGTGATTTCAAAACGGAAAACGAAGCCCAAAATTGCACATCGCAAATATCTCAAACATGCCCACCCGTCACGCTCACCATGCAATTCCTTGACACATGACCAGCCATTCAAGTCCATTTCTGTTGAATGAACCCGCAAATAGAAATCCGTGCCAGTGAAGAACTGGGCGCCAGTAACGACCTCCAGTGGTCAGTCGAACGCAGCATGAGCAACGCGCGCACAATCGGCCGCTTCGCCTTGTTTGCGGCTAAGGGTGGGAGTCGCGCAGGGTGTGAGAAGCGGCAGCGGAAAACAGTCGTAATTTTGGACTTCTTTAAATGTGCTTATTTGCAGCGCCCAGCCAAAGTTAAGGACCAATGAGGTAATCGCTAATCTCCTTATCAGGTAATGGCCAAAAGAATCGGCACAACCTATAAACTTCAGTCAACCAAAAACCACATAGGTTTTCGTAAGGGCTATTCGAAAATTGATCATTCACACTATCAACCAGTTCACAGACCTCTGTATACACTTCACAGCTCACGAAGAAGCATTAGGTTGTGCCCCACTCCCCTGCTCTGCAGCATTTTGCGATATTTTTCACAATTTCTTGCATGGAATGGTTAGTCCTCTTGTAAGCCGGTGGTGCTACCGTCCTTGGTGCTACCTTTGAAAAACAAAAAAACTATGTGCTTTGACCTCTTGTTACTACACTCTTAATCTGGTTCCACGTAGGTTCCATTTGGTATGTGGAACTAGATTAAGAGTTGACGCCAAAATGTGCACGTCCACTTGAGGGATGCTACGGCACTGCAAACTGGATAGCAAAGCGGATGCGTACTATAGTGTAGACTGAAGATAAAGCGCACGGGAAGACACACACAAGAGAAGAAGACAGTGTAGACGTATACCAGTTTACCGGACTCCTCCTACGCATGCAAACTGACAAGTGTGGAAAGGCGTGGCCTATGCCCGCGCGCCGCCTGTGTCCGTTAAGCCGGATACGTATAAGCTAGTACGCCTGATGAAAGACTCCTATGGCAGCGGCTGTCATCGCCACACCAGGCCTTTAGCGATAGACTCTGATTTGCACGGGAATCGTCACTGCTGCAGCCGCGTCACTATACCGAATGTCCGTGCCAGAATATTTCAGTTACAGACTTTACCCCCCAGACAACCGTTTACGCTGTTGCCTGGACTGGTTCACGGTGGTGTTTGTTGCAACATCCGCAGACCGATGGCGAATACTACGCATCTACGAGAAGCGTCAAGTGCCAAGTGAGAACATATCATCTGTCAAGGGAGCGCGTTGGCGCTTCTAGAAACTATAGGTGAAAAGAACGCGCCGTACGTTCCTATGACGGCGTGTCAAGGGACGACCGGCGTGAGCGCAGCAGGAAGTCGTAGCATTGCTTTACGTAGCATCACCCGAGGGTCTCTGTCGTGCACCCTGCAAGAAGTGACAGCGCCGAGCATCCGGTGGCGTTGCGCTCTCTCGTGGTCTTGGCGGCGATGGAATGCGCTAGAACCTGCATGCACGTGAAAGCGTGCGCCGCATCTACCTTCATACAGAGGCCGCGCACAACGGCTCTGGCCGTGGCCCATAAAGCCGAGCGCACTTTACGACCGCTCGGCATTTAAACCGCAGTTGGCAGCCAGCGCCCCCGGACACAATAAGTTTCAGCTGAACTCTTGTACTAGGTATGGCTCAAATGAAGCAGAGCAAGAAAACTACTCTATTGTCTTTTTTTTTTTTTAAAGCGTTGATTAAAAACCTTCTCGCCGTATCCTTGGTCTAACGTCTGTATTTTTTCCTCGTTTTGAAATGCATTCCCATCTGTCCTTTCTGTCAAATAATTTTTTTCCGCGTGGTTTGAGTCTCGAAGTTTCAGAGTGAGCAAAGCCTAATGCGGTACATATACGAGTCCTCGTTTGCTTCGTTCATACATGTTGTAGCCAAGCACCTGCACAAGGAGCCTTGTCTTCATGTAGTGGTTTTCTTGCAAATCATTAAAAATGAAGGAAAAGGTTTGCGCCAGCCGAGGCATTTGCCATCTCACTCGGAGGCACCTGGTGAACCAGAAGTCCCAGTTGCGTTGCATTTGGTTTATAAAAAGGGGCAGGAACATGTCATACGGCGCGATGGCGTTGGGAAAGCGAATCGGGAAAAGAGCAAAGGCTGCTTCAGTAACGAGGGTGCCGAAAAGCGATACGGATTTATGCACAGGTATGAAGGGCTCCACGTCAATGCCACTCTGGCACTTCGTCCTTGTGTCCACTTGTTCTTTCTCTTTCCTTTCTTTTAAGACTGCCTGCGTGCTGTGAAGCCGATGACATGAATACATGATTGCGAGTTTTGTTCGTTTTCTTTGATTTTGTCTTTTATTTTCGCTCTCCTTATCATAGCTGCTGTTTGCATCGCCCATTCACTAGATCCACCTTTATTTTGCTCGGACCAAATATAATTCGTGTAATGTGGGTGGCGTGCCCGGCCGCCTCGTGATTCGAGGGTTCTAGTTCGATTCCTGCCCTATCCAAATTAACCAAAATGAACTCTCAGTTACTTTTTGTTAGTTACAGGACGCTTCCTGAGAAATTTGGCGTCATTCAGGATGTTTTTCACCTGTGACGTCACGTAGGTCAAGAGGTATTTTGGAATTCGACGGATTTGGCGGGTTTGTCTGATTTGAATGACATCACAGTCCTGCGAGACCAATCTGAGGTTTTCTGAACCCCATTTCTGGCAACGCCGGTTTTAGCTCATATGTAACGAGACCAAGGGTTAACCTTGAACCATGAGCGGTGACTAATGTATCACTGTTGGGAGCGAGGCGCTGAAATAGCTAACGAAAGTCTCCGCTGAGTTCGCAGCGGCCGGGATTCAGTTGTTTGGCTTGGTTTGTGGGGTTTAACGTCCCAAAGCGACTCAGGCTATATGAGAGACGCCGTAGTAAAGGACTGCGGAAATTTCGCCCACCTGGGGTTCTTTAACGTGCACTGGCATCGCACAGCCTCCATCGAAAAGCGGCCGCTGAGGCCGGGATTCGATCCCGCGTCCTTGGGAACAGTAGTCGAGCGCCGTAACCACTCCGCCATCCCGGTGGGGCGGATTCAGGTGTGTTCTGCCGATTGACGAATGCTGGGCAGTTCCGCCGGCTCTCGTAGCAGAACCTGCTTTGCCGGCTGCAAAGCATGCAACGATGTTTGTACCTTTTCACGAGTGGTTATTACCGGTGCCATTCACTGCAGAAAATGTAAATATGAGTGCCTCGGTCCGATGGTTGTCATTTTTCCTAAGAATTTCGCTGATAAATTGCGATTAATAAAAAAAAAAAAACAATGCAGGGCAAGTGGACCTTGAGCTGGCAGGACAGTCTCCAATCACGATAGCATGCGTGTAATGTACCCGGTGTGAACAGTCAGCACGTTGTGTAGCTCATTACGGTTTTCCGGGCGCACAGTTATACATTCACGCACGCATGCACGCACGCGCTCTGCAACTGGCAGCACAGTTCTTGCACGGTGCACACGCACGACAACCTGCGGGCTTATAGTGTGTAGAGGCGCACAGTTTCCGGCCCTGCAAAGCAGCCGCATTCCAAACGCTCTAATGGCGCGTGGCTGGCACCTTTCGAGAGTCCGACGATGCGCGCTTCAGCTGAGCTTCACGTGACCGTCGCGAGCGGCGCGCTCGCATTTGCTCTATTTTTGAATGGCCCGCATCCTGTTTTATTCGCTCGGCGCCTAACATCTGAAGTTGATGCGCACGCCGTTTAATGGCAGCCGAGGGCGTTACACGCAGGCGGAATGAGTCGCGGTTCTCTCGATTCCCCCGTGCTCTAAATGCGAAGGGAAAATAGGAGACTGCTTCGCTGGCCCCGCGACACCACCAATCCAGTGGCATATACAAGGCAGCCGGTAGATGGACTGTAAACTAGCGCCACGTATAGAAGCACCGAGGCCCAATTCATGTCTTCGAGCTGACGTGTAGATATAGACATGAAAACATGTAGGTAAGGAGCACGGGAATACCGGGTAGAAGCGCTTTTTATTTTTTTTTCCTTGTTTATTTCTTCTTTCTCGGGGAATATAAAAAATTCGTAAAGCAGCATTATTAAACAAATTATGACCGCTGCGGAGACGTATGTACATCGCAAGCAGGAGGCCTTGCTGAGGTTCATGCTCCCATATGTAGCTCATGCAGCTATATCCCTGGCATTTCTCTCGAGTGTTAGCCGCGCGTTCACTCAAAATAAAACGTATTTGACGCTATCGGTTCTAAATCCCAAAAACTGAAAATGCAAGTGAAATGAGCTCAATGAACTATGTTTCGAGGTTTCACCATGCGGTGAATTTAAACACCGGAGCCCGCTACGTCGTTTGTGCTTAGCGATCGGTCACTAACTGTACCTGCAAATCACACATGTTTCAAGCTGACGCGAGTATTATGCTCTTCTTGGAGGCACGCCGCGTTTTATACAAGAAAGCCGAGAGATGCAACTGCGACAGCGAATTTCCTTTGTGCACCTTTCTTTATCTTAAGTTTCGGGGAGCAGCAGGATTGCCGCCCGAAGTGTACGTGTGTCCTATGTTGGGCCTGTAATTGTGCAGGTTCTTTTCTTGGATGAAAAAAATATATATATATCTACCTCGTCGAATTGAGCGCTGTAACGCGTTTCTCCCACCAGGAATAGGGCAAAGAGAAGGTTCAAGTGTCGTACTGTGATTCGCTGAAAAGAATCGCACATAGTATACTTCCACATAACTATATATTCTCTCAGCGAACGAAACAATGAATTTTGCAGGTAAAGGCCCTTGCTGAGAATGAGAGTCGCGAGTACGACACGCTCTGTGTCCATTTTTTCTACTGCACCAGTCACGTAAGGCTATGCGTGCTTGCCTCCGGCAGGTGCGGACACAGCGCGGGATACTCGAGCTGAACGACGACCAACCTTGCATGTGGGCCTTGGAACCCACTCTTCTTTTCTTTTTGCTCAGAACGAAAGAGTGTCTAACATAATAGAAAAACCGTTATCTCTCCGCCTCTCCTCATGGCGCACCTTTTTAAAGGTCAAAATATGCAGCGTCCAAGCAGCGAGAGAGAAAAATTAGTTCGTATTACTATTGTGTTCACCGGCGCGCTTTAATTTTCAGTGTGTAAGCCATATCTCGAATAACAGGAAGAATTTCTTTCAAGAATGAAATATATTTTTATGACCCTTCATGAGCAGGTGGGCAAACCTATAGAAAGTCTTCATATCAGCAGTTGAGAAAGTAACGCTGCGCAAAGTGGTGCGCGTACCATTCGATGGTCGGCGTTTTCAGTTCAGACGGATAGTGTCTGCTCGTATGATCCTTATGTGTTGGATGATCTGCACCTAAGGCTGCGTTCAGCTACCGCGCGTTAGAGAAAACGAGCGCTGTGTTCGTTGATCCGCAACAGTTAAGCAATCAACGGGATGCTAGGTTCATTTTCGGCTTGGTTAAAGTGGAGTGAGTTGGTTAGGCTACGGAAATGTACCTATTTTTTAAGCAGACCGCCTGGTAAGTATTTTACTGATTTCTAGTGGGCTATGAGGCTCTTTTCTTTAGATCTACTTGCCACCTTTTTCCGTGGCTTCTTTAGAGACACCAATCAAAATGCATAACCAGACCGACCAAGTTAACAACGACTACTTTTATCTACACACATGGATGGGACGAGAGTATGACGAGCAAGTAGAACGAAGACTAAACACAAATTGTCAAAACGTCACCAGGTCGTTGGGTGGGAGAAGCCGGTGCAGACGCTCCAGGTGGTCAGAGTTTTGCAGGGGTTGGTGAAGTAGGGCCTCGGTAAGCCCAGCGAAAGGCTAGGCCACCGGACGGGGCCCAGTAGAGGCAAGAAGCCTCGGGTTGCCGTTCCACGGCCGATGCGTCAGGCTTCCACGACGTGCCATGGGGCCAGCACGACGCCGAACGCCCGTGTCGGTGATGAGCCGCAGTTACAGCAGCGGCGATGAGCTGCAGCTGCAGCACTCCCAGGTCTGATCACCCGGGACAGGAGGAGGGCCAGGACAGGATGCAGTAGGCGGCCCCAGGTCTGGATACCCAGGTCAGGCCTGGCAGGACACGAACCGCCCGAGCTCCGTGGACGACCGAACAACAGCACCGCTGCTCGCCTGTTCTGTTTTCCTCGTGCCTCGCGCTCCTCGAGCCACCCTCCACGTTCTCCTGTTCTTTCTCCTTTTCTTCTTCTTCTTCCCTGATATTTGGCACATACCCACAAAGGGGGATTATTCGTGGTTTTTTTTTCTTCTTCGTCTTTCCTCAGCTTCGTGATTATTCTCCAATCACACACTGGCTCTTCACACGGGTATAATGAAGAAAAAAAAAAAAAACAACTCTCACGACGCTTAAAAGCATTCAATCCATGCATTACAGCAACAGAAAACGTTCACATCTCTTTTTTTCTTCAAATTAAGGAGGCTGTATGAATACTTAACGGTATTTGTGATAGTGAGAGTCATTTTTCGCACCTACATCGGCATTATTCGAGATACATAGTGACTTGATTCTTGGCGCATGCATTATTCTGCATCACAATTCGGGTTTTTAGGTCAAATATTAGCTGTTGCAAATACGATGGTCACATTACCTGGCATTCCTTTGGTGGCTGAGCGCTTTTCTTAGGAAGCTCATGGAGAGGCACCGAAGAATTCCTCACTCGCAGCATTCGGGGGCATAGTCGGGAGTAAATATATATATA
>JAJIZL010064568.1:0-15934 GCA_023969395.1 Amblyomma maculatum | reverse complement strand
TTTAATCCCGCGCGTGACCTATACAATTGTGACCGTACAACAACCGCTCGGCTGCTGAAACCACGAAGCCGAAACTGGTGAAGAAAGTAAAATTAATTATAAATTACTTAGCGGTGGTAAGCGAGAAACCACGTGGAGAATTATACAGGAATATCTATAGCGCATCATTAGCAAGTGAAAAAAAAAAAAAAAATACCAGCAAAAATTGGCATCAGACTACTTTAAAATTATTGCGGTGTCATATGTGCGGCCTTTCTCCAAAACCTTTAGCGGTGCATTTCTATATTTTTACTTGTTTATTGTTGCTGCGCCTTTTTGCTCAAATTTTACTATTGTAGACTTTGTAAAAAAAAAGAATCAGTGATACAATCACCACTTTTGTTTCTTGCCTTTCCTTCTGTTACAAAAGAAAGCACACCGCATAATAATCATTTATGTATGAAGCAACAATTAAGTGACTTCCTAATAAAACAAATGAATAAAGAGTAAGAACAAAAACTGAAGTCAGATTCAGACTGCTTGTGTTTATTGTCGCATATGCGATCTTTGAAAACATGCGCGCGTGCAATATATGTTACGAAAAAGCAAGATCGCCCTTCTTTTCTGTAGCATAAATGTGACGCTATAAAACGTCACTAACCTGATATATATCACCTTAGCAATAAGCATGACTGAATTGCAGAAACGTCGACGTAACCTATCCGAAAGCACGAGGCCCGTATACGTATTGACGTTCGTAGCACTTGACTGCGGCATCGCGATATACCATGTACCATAAGAAAAGACCGAAGAGTAAACAAAATTCAAAGTTGGATTAATGAACAGTGTAAAATATTAAGGATATTTTCTGATACCTGTGTCACACGGACAATAACAGTCGTCGTCGATCCGTTCCGGGTTAGATCGCGATTGAGAATATAGTTCCCATAATTCGGGACAACCACCTGGGCTGACTGAGCGCTCACTCAGAAGGAAGATGCATACGATACCTTACATCCGCAATCGCGATGCGTGGATCGCAATCGAGTGGCTCTAGATCAAATAAAATCGTCATCGGAATATTTTATAGCAATATATTGAATCCGGCCCGGACTCGATCGTTTAATCAAACATTAACAAACTATTGCAACCAACGTGTCAACTTTAGGTGGTTTTCTCAAATTTCTTCTCTCGCTGGATATCAGGGAGTCAATATGTGTTCTGCTTAAGACCTTATCCGGTTCAGCTGAATAAATAAAACAGATATATAGCAGACATGGACCAGACAGTATTTGTTAAACGCTTCCTCGAGCGCTATTTGAGCGTGTGATTTTCTCCGCACAGTACTAGGACGGTATGAATGTCTTTTGATGGAGGTGAAAAGCAAGGCGCCCGTGTGCTGTGCGATGTCAGTGCACGTTAAAGAACCCCAGGTGGTCGAAATTTCCGGAGTCCTCCACTACGGCGTCTCTCATAGCCTGAGTCGCTTTGGGACGTTAAACCCCACAAACCAACCAAACCAACCAACCACCAAGACTGTTTTTAGACACAAAGTGCGCTTAAACCGTCAAGGGACAGGTTTCGCGGTGAAAAGCGCAGCACCGAAGCCGCGAACGCGGAGCTAACCACCATAGCGGAGCGATAGCATGGTGATGATGATGATGATGATGATGAATTATTGACTCTACCCTTCGTATCGGGCGGGCACCATGTTGGCGCCGCAGTCGTAAAAAACATTCATAAACAATACAAAGTACCGTAGACACAACGCCACACTTAACTCATACACACACACACACAAAAAAAATTAAAAAAAAAATTACGGCTTGCGTATTGCTGTCCACCACTCCGTGAGTCTCCTTTTGGACGCCTGCACGAAGGGAGTTCTTCTGTTCGCGCCACTCTTGCCACCACCCGGAGGACAGTCCGGCGGATCAAAATCGAGCGATGGATGGATGGAATATAGGAGCGTCCCCTTTGAAACGGGGTGGTAGCAGCAGCTATCATGCTCATTTTTCTCCATATATCTTAATTATTGATTTAGAATTGTTAACTAAACCATCATTCTATTTATTAAATTTTGCTCCTACATTACTAACATTATGTCACTTCTCTGCTTTTAAGCCACCAATCTTCCAGCCGTTTTTTGCTAGTTTCCACCGCCGGTTTATTCACCCGGCCACTGTTATCTATAAACCCCAGAGCTTCAGGAACAGTGATTGCGCCTGCATCAACTTCCGGATGGATACCATTGCATTCGAGTATAATATGGTCAATTGTTTCACTGGAGTTTCCACATACAGCACATGCGTCATCTCCATTGTAAAACTTCTTTTTGTAGCTGCGTGTTCTAAGGCACCCTGATCTAGCTTCAAAAAGTAGGGCACTGCCTCTTGAGTT
Source organism: Amblyomma maculatum (assembly GCA_023969395.1). Lineage (NCBI taxonomy): Eukaryota > Metazoa > Arthropoda > Arachnida > Ixodida > Ixodidae > Amblyomma > Amblyomma maculatum. Next base: position 13,555 of record JAJIZL010064568.1, on the reverse strand, counting down.
ATCAAAGAAAGCTTCCTTCCTGATCTGCATTTTCCACTTTCGGTATAATTCCACACTCTGTTTTTTTTCCATCGAATTTATCCAATTTTTACCTTTTGTGTTTCCACCTGTTGCTTAATGCTCTTTATTTCTCCGTCATTGTTACTAGCATACTTACTAGTTAGTTTCCTAGTTCTTTTCCTCCATTGCGAGTCAACGCTTTTTAGGTACAGGTATTTAAATACTTTAGCTGCTCATCTATTACTGTCCAATTTCCTCAGGCGTTCCTCATATAATATTTTACTCTGAGCTTCCCGTACTTCGAAAGATGCCCAGCCCATATCTCCCTGTACCGCCTCATTTGTAGTTTTGCCGTGGGCACCTAGTGCTAATCGTCCAACGGATCTCTGATTTGTTTCTAATGTCGACTGTACCTCTGATTTTAGGCACAAAACCGCATTTCCGAAAGTAAGTCCGGGCACCATAATTCCTTTCCAAATACCCCTCAATACCTCATACCTATTGTATCCCCACAATGCCTTATGCTTCATTATCCCGGCATTCCTTCGCCCTTTGGCCTTAAGTGATTGCTCATGCTTTCCAATGTATGCCAATCCTTCGTTTACCCATACCCCCAAATATTTATATTCTGCTACTCTAGGTATTTCAAGGCCTTGAATTTTAAGACCCTGATCAGTTGAGCCGTTGAAAATCATCAGACCCGACTTAACTGCGCTGAAACTGAAGCCTAGAGCGTCCCCTTCGTCTCCGCAATAGTTAACTAGAGTTTGCAATTCTTCCAGACTCTCAGCTAGCAGCACAATATCGTCTGCATACATCAAACCGGGGAGGCGCTGCTCTATCGCCTTTCCACCTAATCTGTATGACAGGTTAAAACCTAGGTTACTGTCTTGTATCCTCCGTTCCAGGTTTATCATATAAAGCATGAACAGCACCGGTGATAGAGGACAGCCTTGTCTTAACCCTTTGCATACTTTGACATCCTCCGTACTTCTTATCCCTTCCCACGTAATTTCTACTTTGTTATCCCGGTATATTTCCTGTAGGAACTCTATTATCTCATAACCGCTACCTTCTTCTTTTAATATGTTCCACAGGAGTTCCCTGCTTACGTTGTCGTACGCCCCGTTTATGTCCAGGAAGGCCAAATACAAAGGTCTATTTTCCACTCTAGATATTTCGATGCATTGGGTAAGCACGAACAAGCAATCATCTAAGCGCCTACCATTTCTAAAGCCGTTCTGAAGTTCTCCGAGTATCTTGTTACTTTCAACCCCTGCTTGCACCTTTAATTTCACCGCCTGCATGGCTAACCTGTACATTACAGATGTTATGGTAATCGGCCTGGTAATCGCTACACTCGGCCTGCGCGAGTGTAGCGCCCTCTGGGAGCAATGTTTTGAGGCATGCGCACCGCAGCACTACGTGCTCCATCGTCTCGGATTCGGCACCGCACAGCCGACACAATGTGCATGTAATAGACTCATCGTATCGGCTACGGTGGGCAAGCGTTTTAAGGGCTCCTGCTCTTGCTTCAAAGAGCAGAGCACTGCCGACGCTGTTGTCGTATCGATGCTCCTGAGCTATGTTCCGCTTGTGGTTCCGGTAGAGAGTCAGGGTGGCCTTGCCTTTTATGCTGGCGCACCACTGTAGGCGTTCGGCTTCCACCACTCGCTCCCGCACTTCGGCAGCCCACTTTCCAGCCGTTTCTGCCGCTACGGGGTCCTTGAAAAATCCGAACTTTTTTTCGAGCTGGTAGATCCGGGCCGTCCAACTCGTTCTAATGCATGTGGCCGACAAATATTCGAACACTCGGCGTGCCCAGCGCTCCGGTGCCATAAAAATGAGGCGACCGCGGTATCCCAGCTTGCTCGTTGCCTCCCGGGCCTCGAAACTGGACCACCCCAGGTCTCCTTGTACTGCCTCGTTAGCAACCCTACAATGGCAGCCAAGTGCTACTCACCCCACTTCACGCTGCCGCCGCTCCAGCCAGTTGCGCGTTGTCGCCGAAAAGCAGACCACTGCGTTCGCAAATGTGAGCCCGGGGAAGTGGACGATCTTCCACAGGTCTCGCACCATGACGAATCTGTTGCAGCCCCATAGGCAACGTCGGCGGAGTATTGCTTGGGCGCGCGTAGCTGCCTTTCGCACCGATTCTTCCTGGAGGCTGCAGATTCTACCACTGGTCGAACAGAGTTTCACCCCGAGGTATTTGTACTCCGTAAGTACTGCCAGCCTCTCTTTACCAAGCCTCAGCTCTGCTTCCTCTTTGGCATGCCCTGCAAAGCGGACGACGGCCGTCTTTTTTGCACTAAATTTAAGTCCCAGGGAGACAATTTCCGAATTGCAAATGTTCAGCATGGCTTGCATTTCCGCTGGCGATTCTGCCATGATGACCAAGTTATCTGCGAAGGCCAGCCCAGGTAACGGCGATTTTCGTCGATTCCACATGTGGTGAACCGCAATCGGAAGCCAAGGCATGACTCTATTAGTGCCCGCTCCATCCTGGACACATAGAGCAGGTATAACAGTGGTGACATAGGGCAGCCTTGGGGGAGACCCTTGGTGACGTAAAGCGGCGCAGACACTGCATCTCCGAAGTGGACGGTCACTATATTGTTTGCATATACCCGAGCGATCATGGATAGGAGCTCTCCTGGCACATCGAGACTGGCCAAACAGCTGAGCAGGGACGCGTGGGGAACATTGTCATATGCCTTCTCCACATCAAGGAAGCAGCACAACAGCGACCTCCCCTCTCTCTGCGCTATCTCTGCACACTGGATTAAGATGAATATGTTGTCGTCCAGTCGGCGCCCGGGGCGGAAGCCGTTCTGAAGCTCGGTGAGAACGCCCCTCGTCTCCGCCCATCCACTCAGCCAGTCCCTAACTACACGAGCGAAAAGGCGGTATATCACGCTGGTCACCGTGATGGGGCGGTAATCCTTGACGTTTCTTGGGTCCCCGCCCCGCTTCGGGACAAGCGTAACCCTACCATGCTTCCAGTCGTCCGGGATTGGTGCTTCTTCTTGGATGATGTCCGTGAGGATGTTTGCCAGCTGTTCTTTTGCTTCATCCCCAAAGCATTTGACCACACGAGCTGGCAGACAGTCTGGACCGGTGGCCGTTGCCGCGCTGATGTGCTTCAGTGCACCTTCCACTGTTCGCTTAGAGACCGCCCACCGTAGAGCGGTTTGGCTCTGGGTACTTTGATTCCGCTTCGGTAACAGTGCGCACAATGTCGATCGGGCGAGGATCGACAGCATCCGTAGACCCAAATACTGCGGTGAAGTGGCCTGTGAGGAACTCTCCAAGTTTGTCCACTGTCCGGCCAGTTGCTGGGTCTGTTAGCGAGGGAGTAGGCGGGGGAGGCCTATCCAGCGACTTAACATACTTCCAAAACTTCTCTGATGCACTCTTTTTATCTGACGACAGCGAATGCATCATACGCAGGTTGTGGTCCGCAAGCTTGGCCTGCACTAAAGTCTGTACCTCGTGCTTCAAACATAGATACAGGTCCCAGGCTGCGGCGCATGTTTCACTGTCGGGATATTTCAGTGCCCTTCGATGGTTCCGATTTGCCCGTCGGCGCTTTTGCCATGCGGCTTTCACTTCCGCATCCCACCATGGGTTCTTCAGGGTGCGTGCACCCGGCCTTGTGTGTGCCATATACCCATCCATGATCGAGTATAGCGTACTCATAAAGTCCGCATATGACTTGGCTTGTTGTCTACGAGGGCATAGCTCAAACTTCTCCATCACGGTAGTGATGTCTCGACTCGGAAGACGAAACCCGGCCTTGTCCCGTCGGTTGTTGCGTGCGCCTCGCCAACCAGAACGGCTAAAGTCCAGGAGCAGACGATTGTGATCACTGCTCATACTGTGTAGTCCCTCCTCGTCGATGGTGATCTTGTGGAGCAAGGCGTACAGGCCAGTGGACACCAAGGCATAATCGATTGTAGTGGCACTGCCACGTGCGCACCATGTGAATTGTCCTTCACAGAGCGGGTGTAAATTGGCAATCTCAAGCTGAAGGTTCTCGGCCAGCTGCAGCAGAAGCGTTCCATTTCTGTCCGTGTCACCATCCAGCTCACTTAGGTGCCCATTAAAATCGCCTATTATTATGATTTGCTTTCCGTGTGCCCATGTGATGGCATCTTGGCGGATGCGTTCAACAAGTTGCACGTTTGCGGCAAAGTTGCGGCTAACCGATACGTAGACCACACAGACTGCAGTAGGCATACACATCACCTCGCCTATTATCCACATGTGGTCGTTGCATGCAGTGTGGTCATCTGCTCGCCAGTCCAAACTGTGTTTCCACAAGACGCCGACACCACCACCTTTACGCATGTTTGCCGTCCTGTTCTTGCCCGCCCACACCCACTTGTTGTTAACGGGTGGCTCTTCCAGGTCACGTAAGTGGGTTTCCGCAAAAGCAAACACGCCCAGATCCTCGGCCTCGAGCGTCTCGTACACCTCCGCCCATTTCTGTGCATTGCGAGCTCCATTCAGGTTTATGAAACCCAACCTGAAGTGGGGCCACTGCTTCCGCCTGCAGCGTCGGTGTTATCGACTTCTGTCCGCCGCTGCATTGGCAGCTGGAGCTCCGACCCGAGAGGCCGCTTGGATCTGCACCTGTCCAGCAGAGTGGACAATTCGCACCGAAGGGGTGGCCTGTCGTGCTTGCTGCAGGGGGCGCGCTCCCACTACTGGGTCAGCAGGGGCCACTGTTGAGAGAGGTGATGTCCGACCAGGTCGGCCACCACTCTGTATAGCTCTGAACTGCTCTGTCTTTCCCACAGAGGCCCCGGGAACTGTTGCGACTGATGCCGTCTCTGAAACAGTGGGGGCATCTGGAGGGCTGTAGGGACTCCATGCGGTGACGTCACGGGTACCTGCGCCGAGACAGTGGGCCATACATTGGCTGTCTGTATCACAGGCTGCGTCTTGGTTGGCTGGTCCCATCGTTGCAGCTGTGTCCCACTGGGTTGCGCCTGTGCGAGACGCTGGGACGCTAGGGTGTCTGCATTCCCCAAGTTCATCTGGCTGTGTGCCTGGTCCGACTCCCTGGTGCTCCTGTCGGCAGGGCTCCTTTTGTCTTGGGGTGGCCCCTGTTTTCCTCGAGGGGGGCGACCTCGCTTTGAGGCCGGCCCCATGTAGCTGTGGTTCTCTTTCCGCGGTGCCTGGTGTAAACCTAAAAAAGGGCGAGCCACGGATGCCACCTCTTTTGCTACCTGCCTTGCTGTGTCGGCCAGGTAGTGAACTCCATCCTTCGCCAGCCGTCTGTCACCCTCGAGTACGCGAGACACATCGACGAACACGGCCTTCGCCTCCGTACATAGCCTTTTGAGCTGTGCGTTTAGGAGCATCGCTCTTGCCTTTACCTCTTTGCCGCGTGTCACGATCTCTGGGACAGAACAGACTACAAGCTGTTGCTTGTATGAGGCAATGAGCTGGTGGATTGTCCGCACGATTGTTTCCGGCTGGGCGTCTTCGTATTATGTAGGACTAGCAAGCGACTGTTGCTTAATGCGGCGTCTTGATGCTCGCTCAGTATCCGCTGCGCATCGGTCACTGACATGTGGCGCTCATAGATGCACCTCACCTCTGCGTTCTTTCCCAGCTGGCGGCGGAGTCCTCCAGCTACTCGCTGCGCATTGCCATCTCCGATGATCCACACTTCGCAGGGCGGGCCCCTCTCTTGTCGGGTTTCTCCGATCTGCCTCTTGCCGGGTGATCGGTTTTCAGGCGGTAGTTGCACATCTGCGCCGTGTGCTCGGCCTCTCTTTTTCCTCCAGCGCTTGCTGTTCGCCTCCGGATGGATCCATTGTGGGTGTTGCAGGGGACCGGGTACGATAGACCGAGCCTGAACGTCCGATTCTGCGGCTGCCGCGACTTTTTGCGCCTTATCCGTTATTGCGGGTGGTGACAGGTTCGCGTCTGACTGCCCAGTTCGTGGGCTCTCTTTCGCTTGGCCCTCTACTTCGGCTTGAGATGGTGCGTGCTCCTGTACCTTCAGACCGTTGGGCTGCGTGAACCCGATCGGGGGGATATCCGCCTGGTCTTCGGAGGCCGCCGCTGTAACGGAGTCGCATCCTTGAGTGGATTTACTTTGCAGAGCCCGGAGTTGATACAGCACCTTAGCTATTGGTAGCGCCGCCCCGCGGTGGCGGCGGGAAGGCATCACCGCGGCGGACACGCCAGCGCGCGCCCTCGGCACACTAGCCAGTATATTCTAGGCACTATTCGCCGCGAGATCGACCTAGAGGTGGCGCCACCGTCACTCCGGCAGTGTGGATCGGCAGCCGGCGGCGCTCGGAGAAACGCACGCTGCGTAGGTCTGCTTCCGAGTTTACGGCGGGTTTGTTGGTGATGAAAACGTGTCTTCGGCAGTATTTCTGCAATATTGCAGAAAAAAATCCAAGGATTTCGTCAATGCAGCAGAAGAAGAGCGGATTTTACTGAAACGAAGCACGCAACCACCAGTCTTCTAGATTTACTTTGCACGTTTCTTGCACTGTACCGCGCTCACGCGCCTAATGCTTGGGCCTGCCTAATGACAGCTTTGTTTTTCTTATCGACTTTTAAACAGTTTGCGCCTGTCTCATACGAGTGAGATCGGCGAATTTAGTGTCAAGCCCACGCAGATACAAGGTTCGTGCTCTGACCTGCAGTACTTTAGATTGAATCGAGAAGCCTGGTTCATTATATCGTACTTGACTCGAGGATTAAGCAGCTTAAATGTAGCATTGGCAGCGCACTGCGTGGCAAGTTGCTTTAGACTGAGTGCACATCAACTCTGGGCCAGACAAACACGCACAAGTATTCCCCAAAAATGAGATCACGCCAACAATATACAGGAAACCTCGCCGCACGGGAAAGCTGATTGTTCACGTGTACAGCGCTGAGTGGATTGAATTTGCCGAGATGCTTTTTGCGGCCACTGTCATAGAATGTGATAGTGTATTAATGCATGCGCCACTAACTGTAAATGATTTCCTGAAACCGAGGAAAGTATAAGGGATTTCTGATGTGTGTGATGTTATTATATAACGGTAAATTAGTAGTGTAATTATTTTGTTTTGCAATGCGAATAAATTTCACCGTGTGAGATAACTTTTACGCACTTGACAGTATTTACAATAATCAGCGATTAATTTTCAGTAACGCTAAAGTGCAAGCTACGAATTACTCGCTGCGAAGACATCATTATAAACTGCGCATGGGCACTGTCATGTTCTGGGAAGCAATTTTAGAGGCTGAAAATTTCTTTATCACTAATTATTTAGCAGTGACTAAATCTTATGCGAAGTAAAATATTAGGGCTGATTCCAAAACACATGCCGGATATAAAACTATTCCGAAAGAAATGGAGGTCATCTTATCATGCGACTATAAAAATATATTTATTCCTGAACTAAACACTGATATTTATGCCCGCATGAAGCTGTTTTACTCCTCTTGTCAGAAATGACGAGTTTTGTCGGAAGACAGCACTTGGACGAAAAGGGATTATAAAGATTATAATAGGCTGCCAGTAAAGTACATTGATCTAGGTGTATTATGTAATATTTAGGGTAACAATTAGGTGCAGGGAATATGTTTCCCAAACATTCGAGCCTTTCTCTAAAGCAAAATGTGCTCACTAAAACTTTTACGTTCTAAGTTTTACGTTTTTTTTAGAAGCCTTCAACAACAACAAAAAAAAAAAAGAAAAGAAAATAAATGCATATTGGCTCGGGTTTAATGCATGAAAGCGGCATCGGCTATGACGGGTGATTGCAGAGGCTGGTTTTGGTGTCGTTTTTTTTCGTTATTAACACCACATTTACCATGTGGGATTGTTTATTGTGCAGTCAAATCCCACAGCAGGGGAACGCCTTTCGAAATGGTTGTGATTGAATCCCCCGTTCTCGAAATCAGCGGTCGAGCGCCCTTACCATTGAGACACCGCGACAGAGGTTTAAAAGTAAAGAAAACAAAGTACTCACACAACTCTATCGTGCATACAGACGGCATAGTAGGCATAGAGTGGTCTTTTCAAACTGCATTCTGCTATATGAAGCAGTCTTCGGTGGAATATGTTTTAGTAGCTGCGGTATTCCGAACAGAAACGGGAATATGCGATTTCTGAGCGTTTGCATTACCTTTTATTGACGGCAACAACCTGTTTTGCTTTGACACGGCGATAACGACAGTACTACTTCGTTTGAGACACTGCATGTCAAAGGATCCCAAGCGCCGAAGACCGCGATGGATGATGTCCTTATCCAAGCATGACATGCTTAATACGGACAAGTATATATTTTTTTAATGAAGCGTGGGGTTATAGACTGTTCATATTTATTTTGCAAGAGGCATATAGGTAAGCAAAAGCTCACAGGAACTGCGCAACAAACAAAAACACTCCTGTACACGCCGCGTGCGCGCGCGTAAATCACTGCGGGCTGGCACGCGACGCGAAAACGCATCCACACTGAGTAGGTTTCGCCGCTGAGCCACAAGGTGGCGCCTCTGCTTGCTCTCGAGGCCAATAGCGAGGATTTAGTTTCCCGGCGCCCTCTGCGAACTGTGAAGCAAAACAAACACGTGACGTTGCTTGTGACGTCACAGTGACGTACTTTTGGCGGGGAATTTGATTGTCTCTTTACTTATGAACGAAAAACAAGTCCAACAACGACGGAGGTAGAACGATGCTCGGATAAGGCAGAAAAATGGACACCGTAACTGTTCAGCCAACTTTACTTGACATGGATTTCTACTGTCAAGTTTTTTTACGTTAACTGAAATGGTTACGGCATCTTTAACCACCTTATCATAGCATCGTTCTGCCTCCGTCGTCGTTAGCCTAGTCTTTCGTCGCGCGTCATGTAAACGCATTCTGAGGCTTATTTCTTCGGGCACGTTTGTGAACAAGGGCCTTCAAGTGAATTCGGCAAGCACATGGATAGAATCACATGGCTTGAGGCATTTCACTAAGGGCATAAATGAGTGAAGCTGTGCTGCATGGAAAGCCAGGCTTTATTAATTCACGATTACTTACATAGACGCTTCACGACAATGAAATCTTTAAGTGTAGGAAAGCGACCACCGCTCATTCGTCACGGTCTTCGTGAAATTCTCGTGATAACAAAATGATCTGAGCGTAGGTCTCCAAACGACACGCGGTGAGATTATAAAAGGGTAAAAGATCTTGCTAACAAAGTACATATCAGTGTCAAAGAACAAAAAAAAAAAAACGAACGGAATAACTAACGCTAGCGCTAGAAAGCCAACCTGCAAGAGCTTAGGTAAGCAATTATTGCTAGTATTTAGAAGTTAATGCGTCTGAGAAGTGGAAAAGTCTACGATATAGCTTCGCGCGCTCCAATAAATCTCGCTCTGTTCACGATTCCATTATTTTACTCGCGCTTCATTTGCCACTGAGAGGAGTCAATGTGAGGTTACAAATTTACAACTTAAGCATTTAACATGTTCATGAGAAAGATCCCATTGACAATAGGAACATCACTGTGATAACAGATAAAACACGTTCAGCGAACGTTGGTGCGATACGACGCAGTAAGCAAAACGCGCAGCAAAGGGAGCGGAACGGAAGGCTTTGAGCAATGCGACACGCGTCTTGGGGGCAATAAAATCTCACCTTCACCGTTCAATTAAAACGTGCAGCGATACGCCGCTCATGCAGACGTGTATCCGTAAAACAAGCCACCACTTTTGCGACGTGCCTGGGAGGCCGAGCCGAGCCGCCAAGCTGTGACGCAGCATTGTCCCGTCGTCCGGAAATGCGCACATGCAGCGGCAATCAGTTTCTCATCGAGCACACACAGTCTTCGCCTTGCCGTGAAGCTCTACCACAACCAGCAGAATGAAATACTGACTGTTTGGTACAGATAACCCACTCTGTACGCAGCACGCGCTGAACCGGGGCCGATGACGAACCATTCCGCGGATGAAAAAAGCTTTGGTCTGAGCCATTTCTGAGCTTTGGGTAACTATGCAGCGGATAATAAATGGCCGAGAGAGGCCGTTAGAAACAAGTTAAATTATTATTATAAATGTGACACGTTTTTTCTTACGCAATAAAAAAAACTGCATTCATCCTTGAGTGCGAATATTATGTTTACTTTCTAATTTTTTGGAGTTCTGGCAGATCTTATTTTCTGTGTGCTAGTAATTTGCCTCACAGTTCGCAGGAGCCCTCATCATCGAGTTGATGCCGCTGGCAGTAGGCAGCTGCACGCGTTTTCTTCCAAGTTGCGCGACCAATTGTACATATACCTTGGAAAGGCAGCGACACTTCCAAATAGAGATCACGCATGCAAATTCATAATACAAATACTGCTGCAAGTCATGCAAGTACTTTGGCCATTTGCTTTGTCCCTCAGCACAGTAAGGTGCGGTCCAGAAACACTGGTGCAACAGGGCAGTCGTGCCCAGTTCGCAGCAGAATGTACCAAGTGAACAATTATGGTTTTCATATTCATGGTTTATTGCATCAACCAATAAAATATATATACAGCAACAAATCACAACAATAAAAATGCATGTCTCAGACAGCAAAAACAGTAGCGCTGTTTAAGGATAGGATAGGAAATACGTTAGTTTCTCTAGGAAGGTCTCGTGCTAGTAGCAGAAGAGGTCCATCTTCCATCTTCTCACAGAGTCGGTGCCCCTATTCCAGGGCTCCGCTGAGCTTCGCTGCTCGCTGGGCGTGCTGGATCAGACCTAGTTGGCAATCCAAATCGCCGCTGGGGAGCCGGCCCTCCTACTGTTCCGCACTCGGGTCTTTACGAAAGCTATCGTTATTTCTACATTGCCACGTGATGTGGTATAACGAAGGTTTGCTACCACACCATAGGCAGATGTCCCGATATTGTGACGGGTAAATTTTGCTTAGGAGATGCAGGTTATGGAATGTTCCTGTCTGCAGTCTTCGCCAGTGTCTGTGTTTTGAAGTGCGCTATTTTTCTTTCCAAGATGATTTACCAACTAGCCCGTTTTTCCACTCTTCGCCAGTACACTGCCTCTTGTTGTTTTAGATCCCGATGAGGCGGCGGATAGCGGATCCGTACCCCCTTATAGTAGTTCAGAATGTCTGAGTACGTAGGGCCGACTCGCTCGGGTAGATCGTCCGATTGGGAGGAAGCTCGGCTCGTGTACCCTCGAGCTACCTCATCGGCGCGTTCGTTCCCTGCTATGTCGGTGTGTCCTGGCACCCAGTAGATGTTGTGTTTTACTTTTGATGGGGTCGCGCTCTGGAGGAGCCTGAGCGCGGCGCGACCTATGCGGCCGTTCATGTTGTTACGGCAAGCTTCTCTCGAATCTGTAAGAATGGTAAGGGACGTGTTGTTTCGATACCCGGCTACCACCGCTAGAGCAACGGCCAGCTCCTCTCCTTCGGTTACCGTGCAATCCCTGACTGAGGCGCTATAGCTAGTTCGTTTAGGTTGGAACCAATAGCTACCGCCACTGCGCTGTTATGTGAGCTTCCTGTATACGGAGCCGCGTCCGTGTATACCGTTGTGGATCTTGTAGCTAAATTTATTTATACATACTTCGCTCGGGCTGCTCTACGGGCCACATGCAAGTTGGGGTCCATATTCCGGGGAAGGGAGCTAACCTTTAGCGTCTGGCGAATTGCGTCCGGTTTGCTCGCAGTACGATTCTCGATTTCCGCAGTACCTAGCCCCAGTCGCCTAAGAAGCGAGCGCCCCGTAGGAGTCTGCTGGAGCCTGGCTATCTGCGTGACCAGTTGGGCTTCTTTGATCTCTTCGAAGGTGTTGTGAACGCCAAGAGCCAGTAGTTTTGCGTTGGAGGTGTTCATTGGTAGGTGCAGGGCTGTCTAAGCTTTGCGGATGATGATATCTGCCCTTTCCACTTCTCCTTTGTTGAGGTTGAAATACGGGAGGGCGTAGCCCACGCGACTGAGTACCAGGCTCTGAACCAGGCGCAGGGTGTCCCCCTCTCGCATACCGCTCCGCTTCTGCGACACAGGCGTGATCATCCTGGCGACCTGAGTGGTCGATTGCTTGAGAAGGCCGAGCGTATGGCCGCATCGCTGATTTCTCTGAAGCCACATTCCTAAGACTCGTATCTTGTCTCGTTCGGGAAGTAACTGTCCTTCGAGGGAGACATTGAGGATCCCTTCTTTGTGTTTCCTTTTGTGAACTCGCAGGAGTTCGGATTTTTCTGTGGAGCAGGCGAGACCTCGTGCACGGACATATTCTTCTACGCAGGTAGTCGCTGCTTGCCGTCGTTCTTCTTTCTGGCCGAGTGACCCGGAGGTAACTCAAACCGTGAAGTCGTCAGCGTACATGGCGTGCTGTATGCCTTCGATCTTCTCAAGTTGTCTAGCGAGTCCGATCATAGCCACGTTGAAAAGTAGTGGTGAGATGACGGACCCTTGAGGTGTGCCTTTGTTGGGGGTCGAGAATTTATCGCTGCGAAGGTCTCCGAGCCCAACCGTTGCAGTTCGGTTAGAGAGAAAGGCCTTCACATAGCTGTGAATCTTGTCGCCACAGTGGAGGTTGTCGAGTCCTTCCATTACAGCCGCGTGGCTAACGTTGTCAAAGGCCCCTTTTATATCGAGGGCCATGACCGCGTTCTCGCCAGCGCTCGGGACATTGGTGAGGACTTCCTCTTTAAGTTGTATGAGGACGTCCTGGGTGGAGAGGTGAGCTCGGAAGCCGAACATGCTGTGAGGGTACAGGTCTTCGTCCTCCATGTAATTTTGCAGCCTCCGAGTAACAACACGCTCGTAGAGCTTGCCTAGGCAGGAGGTGAGTGAGATAGGTCGGAGGTTTTCGATCTGGAGTTTCTTACCCGGTTTTGGGATCATTACGACCCCCGCGTGCTTCCACTCTTCAGGAACCGTTCCTGCGGCCCAGTGCCCGTTGAGGAAGGTGGTCAATTGGTCGACCGCCCCGTCGTTGAGGTTGCGTATGAGTGCATTATGGATTTTGTCGGCACCCGCCGCAGTGTTGCGCGTGCATACCTTTATGGCAGCGAACACTTCTTCCCTGGTGATCGGCCTGTCCAGGTGAGTGTTCGGTCTTCCCAGGTGTGGTTTCGGGTATGCTGCAGGCAAGGTCGTGCCGTAGCATTTCTCTTTTACTTTATCTAACAGTTCCTCCTCCGTACCCTCGAAGGTGTGGATGAGTCTGCGGATAGCTTTCCCGCTTTCGGCCCTGGTTTGGATAGGGTCGAGGAGTCTTGAGTATACGCCACGTTTTGGCCGTGCTGAGGGTGCCGTCCAGCGAGCTACTGAACTGCTGCCAGCTCTGCCTGGCCAGTTGGGCTGCGTACTCCTCCGCTATCCTGGTGACTTCTGCAATCTTCAGCTTGAGTTTCCTGTTAAAGCGCTGCTTCTTCCAGCGCTTGGCGAGCCCTCGGCGTTCCTCCCATAGCCTGAGGAGCCGAGGGTCCACATCTGGTGTTTTCTCGGTGCGATCCACTTCCTGAGTGTACTGCTTCTGGATTTCTTTGAGCTGTTGACACCAATAATCTATGGAAGTAACCCCCCTTCCAGGTCCGTGCATGCCTTGCGGAA
>JAJIZL010064567.1:0-14362 GCA_023969395.1 Amblyomma maculatum | reverse complement strand
CCGCGATGGTTGAGGGTGGCGCTGGTGAACACTGTCAAGGTTCGTATACAGACAACATTAATACCCAAGAAAGTGCCAGGGGGGACAGCGGCCGATGTAGCTCAGTTGGAAGAGCACCGGACGCGATATTTGGAGGTCGTGGGTTCGCTTCCCACCATCGGCACATTGTTTTTAATTCTTTGCGTTTAATTATCTTTCCCCTGAACAGACTACATTACTAATTTATGCGATTATAGAAGTAAAAATTAAAAAAAAGACAAATTACAATCCCCAAATGCTTTCCTTAGCCTCGCCGACTGTTGGCTTCTTTCTTTCATGTATTATAACGAGCATCCTCACTTCCCCTTCATTTATCTTCTTGTTGCTAAAGGGTATGTGTGTGTGTGAGATAACAGAAGAACAAATTAAGAGACTAGTAATAAAGTGAATAGCAAAGTCTATGCATATGCCCAAGGATCCACAAGGAGAGCTGGACAACTGGGGTCATTAACACTGTCGCATCCCACCTCTAAAGGCGGGGCTCGAAAAGCCCCTATTTTTTTATTACACCTGTGCTTAAAGTGGTGGCTAGAACGAATGCTAACACCAAGAACGGTCGTCCATATTTGGAAAGAGAAGACATTACACCCATGCCACATTGGCAGTTTCCACTGCTGTTCAGTTAAGTGACAGTTCAGCTTCTCGACTGACCTTGGAATGAATGTCAGTCGGTTGCAGTCACACGAAACTTGTCGTGAAACTTGGACCATGCTCAACTAAATGTCTGAATCACGTGATCCCACCACATGCGAGTAATTGATAATCCTTTGATTAGTTGAAAGTGCAATGCATGCACCGGTGTTGCCATTCATTCCAATTGACCGTCAACTGAACTGCCGTTGAAAGTGCCCATGTAACAAATTGCTCACCAAGTTACAGGGCGACAGGTTTGGTTTTATGACAATGACTCGAAAGTATCCACTTAATGTGTTCACACTGCAGTGGGGCTCTGTATCCTTGCCTTCGCCTTTTTTGAAAACCTCTTGTGTGGCTCTCAAAAGAAGGTAGATGTGAAACCCCTGCGCATTAACATTAGCAGAAACTGCTGTCATTTATGAGGTTCTAGGAGGCAGAATTCAATCCTTTCAGCAAAAGTGTCCTTTATTTTTCTTAGCTTAAAGCTAGTCCTGTGCCTTTTACTGGATGTGAGCCCCATGTAGGTTGATCCCTAGCTTGAACAGTGGGATTTTGAAAGCAACAGCTAAACCTGTATGTATGCAAATATGGAACTACAGAGCTGGAAATGCCACACAGCCCCATCACATTCTCATAGGCTCGTCATAACTATGCAGAAAAAACACCGCAACCCCAGAGCATTCAGTATAAAAATATTAAAAGCAACTTGAATATTGCCTCCATTGGAATCAAAACCGTTGGTATGATTACTGACTGACTACGTCCTTTAATATGCCCACAATGTCCGAAACTGCCCGTGCGAGACGGCGCATTGGCGGCCTGCATATTAATTTGAACACGGATACCTTACCGAATTACGCTGACATAACACAGAAAATAGCCGTTTTTGCAAGTCGCCTCCACAGTAATGCAGCCATCGCGGTCAAAACTCAATTTCGCGACCTTAGGGGACAGGACGAACGACACAAAGCTGTCGCGACCAAGGCCGCGGTGTAAGCCTATGTGCCCGTGCTGCAATTAACTCTCAAGCACAAGGCAATATCACTGGCCAAAGCCACATAATTCACTCTCAATTCTGGTCATACCACTCCGTGCTGCAAATGTTCAAGCCAGCCACCATTAATGTGAATGAAAAAAAAAAATACGACGCTCACTCAAGCAAACAACGATTATGACCACAGGGCTTAAAACAAGATATACTTGCGGTCGCCGTTGTTCGCTCGGAGCGGCCGCCATTATTCTCCAGCAAATACGCGGTTGCTATCCTGTCCCTTTTCTTTGCCACGGCACGCAGTTTATCTATCAGAGACAATACGTAAGCGCTACAACGTCCACAAAGAGCCGAAAATGCACATGCATGAACACAAGGAAAAATACTTACCAAGCTCAAGAAGCTCTGCTGGAGCTGCCGGCTCGCCATCCTTCCATCGCACGTTCAGTATGGAGCCCTGAACCTCCTTTATGTAGCTCTCTTCGGTGAGGAGACGGAGGCCAACCGCAGGGTCAGCAATCGCCGTAACTGGATAAACATCCCATTTGGCTTCCGCCACCCATTTGACTAATATGTGCGGAATATCGGAAGCTGACATCCTTGCACGTGCTTTCGGTGCGTGTTTCAAACAAATCCCACGTGAGCTCTCAACGTCGCAGGGCCACACGCGCACCGCACACAACTCACAGTATGATCGCCAGTAGTGCCACTCATAACACAGCCAAATCACATGCGAACGATGCGACAGCGCTAAAGTCGCATGCGCTTAAACGCGTTGACCAGTTAAACGAGTGCACATGCAAATAAATTGATAAAAACTTTTTGCTCATATCTCGTGTATAAAAAACAATGTATTTATTTTTTTCACCGCAGCTTGGTTACCAACAGCAATTTAGGAAACAAAAGGCGTCCACACGCATATATTATTAGTGGCTCTGCCATCGAAAACGATTAAAAGTGGGTTTGTGGGCTTGTTGCTGCACATTTACCGAACTAGTCTCTCTTTAGCCTACGTATTTTGCCATTCTCTAGTGCTTGCATCGTGTGTACAACGCCGAATCTTTTTTTTCTTGTGAGTTGCGGGAAGGCTTTGCAGTGTGCTGCGTTGTAACTTCTTCGGCGTACTTTGTTTCAAATCTCTAGTCGAGGTGAAGAAGCATCGGTTCTACACGTTCTGCGTGATACGGTCTGCTTAGGTCGCCGATCGAGGTCATGCCTCCAAAGAGGCAGTACAGCAGATATTAATGGGACTCGTGCACCGAAGTTCCACCTCGTTCTAAGTACAGGTTTAAGAAGCGGGAATTACTTGGCGCGCCACCAGCCTCTCAAGCTGATAGTGACTCAAATGAATCGGGTGATGAAAGGAGCGCTTGTGCAAGCGATGGAAAACAAAAAGCCGGCATTACAGATCCTGGATCCAGTCCATTTGCTTAGGAGACTGCGTATAGCCACTCACATCCTTGCGGGTCTCTGGAAGATGATTCTTCCGACGATGTCTCATCGGATGATGTCGACGGCAGTTCAACATCTGATGAGAGCGACCTTGATCCGTGTGAACCCGAGAGTCGCGAGGCCTCGTCTGACGAACGGACTGGTGAACTGGTAAGCTTGTTTTTTTTTATACTGAATATGTTCCACAGCATGAAAAAGAGGGGTAGCATATTAAATACCAGCTGTCAGAAGTGTACAGCTTAGCTGTTGGATGATCTGCACTAGTAAAGCATTTATCCACTATAAAGGCTGTTATTTTTCATCCCTCTTATGAAATTAGCATTCGATAAAAAGATTTACCTTTAACTATGTTTAATATGTGACAGGGGCATTTTGTGTGCTCATTTGTTTCATGGCCTCAATTGGTGTGGCACCTAAAATGTTGTCTACTGTTTCTCATTTTAGGATGATCTGCTGTTTCCAGGATCACACCTAACTCTAGCAGAAAGCTTGCTGATGGTCATGGCTCACAGCTTGTGCCATGGATGCTCCAAAGAGGCAACAGAGAGCCTGATACGACTCATTGGTGCCCACTTGCCTTCAGGGGTGACATACCGGCATCCAAGTACGCCTTCTTTAGGCATTTCGTTGCTTGTGAGAAAGAGTACAAAAAGCACTTCTACTGTAGTGCTTGCAAAGAATACATAGGCGAGGCGACTGGAGACGTTACATGCAACAAGTGTAATCTGTTACACACGCATGAGGACCTCCTGAAGTCTTCTTTCTTCTTCCTGGTCATGGACCTCAAAAGTCGGCTTCGAGAGCTACTTGAGTCTGCAGTGGAGAGAACTGATGTGCCTGCAATTTCATATGATGTGGGAGATATTACGCAGAGCATGCACTATCACAAATTGCCCTTGTCTGAAGGGGACGTGACACTTACCTTCAACACTGATGGCGTCCCCCTCTTTGAGAGTTCTAATCTGAGCATGTGGCCACTGCTAGTTATGGTGAATGAGCTCCCATACAAGCACAGAATTGAAAAGCTTCTGTTGGCAGGCCTGTGGACAGGCTCCTGTAAACCTGTCATGAACACTTTTTTGATTCCGTTTGTGAAAGTTATGAATGAGTTGTCTGCAGAGGGAATCACATGGCACGACAGGGATGGAAATGTTCGGCTGTCTAAAGCATTCCCTGGCCCGTGTTCAGTAGACAGCATTGCGAGGTGTGAAATGATGAACATGACGCAATTTAATGGGGCCAGTGGGTGTGCTTGGTGTGAGGACCCTGGCCAAGTTGTGGTGAAAGGTAATGGATTCTGCCGTGAGTATCCACCAGCTACTTTAACAGCCAAGCTGAGGACACACAATTCATTTATTGACCATGCCAGGAAGGCAAGGTCTAATCAGCAAGCAAGCTGTGGCATTAAAGGCACAAGTGTCTTAACAATGCTTGCTTTTTTTACATTTGGAGCAGGGTTTGCAGTAGACTATATGCACTCAGTCTGCTTAGGTTTTGTTAGAAGCACTTTGTTTATGTGGCTGAAGTCAAAGCGCTGTCGCCATTTCAGACTGCGTCAGCACCTTGACGATGCAAATAGGCTACTGTTGAGCTTGACCCCTATATGGGAAATGTCTAGGTTACCTAGGTCTCTGTCTGACATCAAAGAATGGAAGGCGTCAGAATGGAAGAACTGGATGTTGTTCTTTTCCCCTGTCGTGCTGAAGGACTACATACCTGAAAAACAATATAAGCACTGGCTGAAGTTTGTTGCAATGATGCACTATCTTCTTGGCCCATCAGTTCACATAGAACACCTCATGAATATCCAGAAGGAAATGCTGAATTTTCTTGTGGAGTATGAAAGCTTCTACGGAACAGAGTATATGACCTATAACTCTCATCTGCTAGTTCATCTTGTGGAAAGTGCAAAAAACTGGGGCCCATTGTGGGGTTATTCTCTTTTCCCATTCGAATCTATGAATGGTACTCTGAGCAGGTTTGTCAAGGGAACACGGTACCCTCACTTTCAGATTGTGCAAAAGTTTTGTATCTTGCAAGCACTTTCAAAGTTATGGCCCTCAAAATCTGTAACACGAAAAACGCACCACAGTTTGGAGTCCGACTTCAAATCTCTGATCAGAGGGTACATAGAAAGAACTTCACTAAAGTGGGACATGTGCTGCTTTTAGGAAAATGTGAATGTAGAGAAGGGGGCACAGTGTTTCAAAAAATGTTGGTTGGGTCATTCCGGTTCTGCACTGCAGGCCTTGACAAATCTCGGAGAAAAAATTCCTATGTGTACACAAATGGGCTTTTCGGTCGAATTGTAAAAATCCTCTTGCTTTCCAGTAATTCCTCAAGTGGAACTGAACAAGTTAAAGTATGCATTAATGTCCTGACTGTAAAGCACGCAACATTTAGCACTGTCCCCCTGGATATGAATTTGCATTTTGTGGAGGCAGAGCCTAGCTCACAAGATTGCATTGTTGCTGCCAAGTCCCTAACAAAGTGCATATGCCTGGATGATACCAAGTCTCTCTACTTGTGTGTAGTGCATGAAAATCAAATGCTGGAGTCTGTGTAAGTGCATATTAATTTTGCTTAGTTCTGGCTTGGTTTGGTTTTTTTAGAGGATCTGAGAAATCGGTGACTGTGGACATTAGTGGTTGTGTACTATAACATTTTGGGACCGCCTAGCACACCGTAGAGACTCTTGAGAGTTTCTTGGACGGCCAGAAGATCAAATCAGTCGATATTGTCGACCATAAACCCAGACTGCTCATTGGAGGGTCAAATTCTAAAGTTAAAGCTCAGCTGCTTTGGTCATCTGATGAGAAGAGAGGAGCCGCTGGGGAAAGATTTGATGTTGGGAAAGGTTGAGGGTCACCAGAGAAGGGGTAGGCAGCGAACGCGATGGCTAGATGGCATCCTCGTGGCACTGCAGATGAAGTTATGTGATGTTAGAAAGATAGTGAGAGACTGGAAAGCATGGCATAATATGGTCCATAGGATCATGAAGAGTCGGACACGACTGAACTGAGCACTCCTTAGGAGGGCAATGCAATAGCAGTGCTTTCTGTATCCATTGTTCATGAATGGAAGTTGATGAAGACAGCAAAATGCAATGCATAGCACGATAGAGTGGCAGTTAGCCATAAGGGGTAATTGGTTGTAGCAATAGCATATTGCTCTGGTGCACTGGCCAGTGAAACTAATTTGTTTTCATCACTGCGGGTTCGAAACTCATGATCGGCACAGTTCGGCTCTGTTTATTTTATTCCTTTCTGTGGATCACTGGCTACAGACAAACACGTGCACTTGCTTATTGTCAGACTGAGATTGATAGTGCAAGCACACTAAAAAAAAAACGGGGCCAGTGGCCTGTAAGTTAGTAGGCAGTTGTTAAAATTTTGTTGATGCAAAAGCATCGGTATAGGGAAGTATAAAAATGGCTAACACAGTAGCGCCATCGCCCACATAGGAAGAACGTTCGGTGATTTTGATTCTGAATAGTGAAAGTTGGAAACTAATCTAAATGCGTCACAGAAAGAAGGTCTCGGTCCAGTGTGGTGACGGCTATGTGTCAGTCAGGAGCTTGCAAAAGGTGTGATGTCCAACCAGAAAAGTTCCGAGCCCAGCTATCAGCAGGGAAGGTTATGCTGACCCCCTTTTGGGACAAAAAAAAGCCTACAATCTTGTAGGAGCACATATTATGGACCACTGTCTGTAGCGAATGATACTCTGACCTGCAAAAATTATCTTTGTCCTGAATTAATAGACGTGAAGCTTGAGTGTTATTCGCATCTATCATATTTACCAGAGCAATTTTCATATATTTGGTAATATAAATAGCTTTCTAAAATATGTGCTTTTCACTTTATTCACTTTCGTAATTCTGTGCCCTGTAAATATACCAGAACATGAAAAAGATATGGTAATATTTTTTCAAATTGCTCTTGAGAGTAGATAAGTTAGAAGCGCATTACTGAAGTGTCATGTAAGCATTTCTTTCAGATGTATGTATGAGGGGTGAGGGGGGGGCGAATGAACAATATGCCTGCAAATTTATTCTATAAATATTATGCCCTGCTTGTAAATAGAATTGATATTGTTTTTAATTATATAAATGAAGAGCAGTTAGATTTGTAGTGTTGTATAAATACTGTAAAGTACTGTGAATGTTGTTACGAGCTACACTCGCTTTTGAGTGTCATATTTCAAGAATTAACTGGTGTGAAATAAACCCATTTTCAACCTTGTGCTTCCATAACATCTTTTGTCAAAAATACTATCTCCACTTATTTATACTGGATTCATGCTTCTGAACAACATGCTGCTGCATGCGACCGTCATTCCTGTGCTCTACCTACTCTGTTGAGATATTATTGGGACAGTGACTGCAGTGTTAAGTATTATGCCTGGCTTGTATATTGCCCACTGATAGTTTTTAATTATTTAAATGAAGAGCAGTTAGATTTGTAGTGTTGTATAAATGCTGTATAATACTGTGAATGTTATGAGCTATACTCGATTTTGAGTGTCGTGTTTGAAGAATTAACTGGTGTGAAATAAACCCATTTTCAATGTTGTGCTTCAGTCTTTTGTCATAATTCTATCTTTAGTGTCATAAACTGGATTCATGCTTCTAAACAACATGCTGCTGCATGCGGCAGTCATTCCTGTGTTGTACATATTCTGTTGTGATATTATTGTGACAGTGGCTGCCGTGTAAAGAGTATGCATGATACTACAGGCTCAACTCTAGAACAAGGTAGCAAAAACCTTTTAAAAAGAGGCCTACCATCAAAGGCTTCAACTGGTTACGGTATCCCGGGTTGATAGATACATTATTGAAAGGAAAGACTGAAAGGTTGGCCGGAATGATTATAGTCTGGCAGCTACTCTGCACTGCAGAAGAGAAAGGGGAGAACAAAAAGATTATGGTGAGTGATGATGGGAGAAGGCATATGAATATATATATACAGGCACGGCAACTTGTGCGCAACCGGTTGCGCACAAAAAACAGTAAAGAGCCCTCTCTACCTGGATACCCTTCCCCTTGTCCTGCCAAGCACCCAGCAGCAATTCCTCCGACAAAGGCACTGCTATAATGCCTTGCATCTGTTGGCATCACAGGGCATGGCAAGTAGAAAGGCTTTATAACTACAAATTAACTGTGACATCATGATTTTGACAGACATCTGCCAATTTGTTCTTGAGTTGTATGAACTACAGCTACTGGTAAGTATTGGCATTTATATGCACAGCTATTCAGCAAATTAGCTTCCCATTTTCGTATTCCTTACTTTGACATCAGGAGAAAGCAGAACTATTGGAACTGTAAAGTCAAGAATTTATACATTTCAGCTGGCCTATCATCTACGTTTTATTATGGAAGTGCATTTGATCATGATTTTGGTCAACTGAAACTAGATGCTACTCAAGGCCAAAGGTAGCTCAGTATAGACCTTTACAACAAGGGCTTCCTATGTGCTGCCACATTGTTTTCAGTGCACTCTATTGTACGCATCATGTTGGTACAGTTGAAGCAGCCAACTGGAAGACTTATTTCCGAGTCTGGAAAGGAGGCGCACCAGCAATCTCACCCAATGCAAAGGTCTATACAACTAACTTTAATGAATGACAAAAAATGAAGGCTTTGTCACAAGGTCAATACATTTAATTTGCGCTCTAAGTACAATGTCATATACTACTCACTAATTCTATGTTTCCTGAACCAACTCTAGCCTCTGATAGCTGTTATAATGCAATCATGGAGGCATCGTGTTAATACCAGATTGTAGCTTTACCGTTTTTTTCTGTATTGTTACAGCTGTTAAACTAGTAACTACCTGCATTATATAGTCTTTGTATTAAAAAGTTGGGTAGGTACATAAGGGGTTGAATAATAACGCGCAGACTGTGTGAAAGTAGTAGGCAATTTGTAACATAATGTTGTTTTCTTGTCTGAATAATTCACTCACAAAAGTGGCACCCATCATTGCAAAAAAATTTAGGCTTGAACATTTCCCTTTTTGACTGCGCACTCTAAAAACAATGAAAATTCAACAAAAGTGATCAACAAAAATTATGTTGACTTTTGTGCACACAAATTCCATTGAATTAGTGTTGTGTTGGCACAACACACATTCAATTTCTATTGAATTTCTGTGATCTCAACAAGTCCTCAATGATTTGTCAACTGAAATTCAAAACTGATTTTTGTAAGGGTTACCTGTGCTTACGTGCTAAAAATAAGGTCCATCTCAAAACACCTCTGCCACTCTGTAGTCACAAAGTGCCCATCTAGAACACTTTTTAACAATTAACCGCTAGCAATAAGACCTCCAATTCTCCGTTTTGAACAGACATGCCAGGAACTAAACATACTTGATACACTTCCAGACGTTGCCCATGGTCCCGAACAAATTCCCCTTGGTACAGCTTCCCTTCTGTATGCGACCTCTCACTAACGCAGTTTAATAAAAAGCAGACCCCACCTGATCATATACAATTTCCTAGCCTTAGAGGAAAAGTACAAAAACTACACTGCATTTTATACAGATGGTTCTGAAACAACTTTTTAGGTTGGTAGTGGTGCAGTAGAAGAAAAAGTTGAAAAAAAAAACAGTTAGGCTACCTCTGTGTGCAACAGTGTTTACTGCCGAATGTTATGCCATCTCCTTAGCTGCGGAAAAGGTAGTAAAGTGCAACATTGAGAAAATTATAATCTACAGAGACTCACTCAGTGTGATCACAGCACTACACACCAGAAATGCAACGCAACCATTATTAGGAAATATAATGCATTGCATAAAAGCACCTGAAACACGGTGACACAAAATTAAGTACTGCTGGGTGCCAAGTCACGTAAGTATGAATGGAAATGAAAGAGCTGATGCATGTGCTGTAGCTGCCCAGAATGCAAAAATAGAACGTGTAAATGTACCTCATAGAGATGTCATAAAATATATGCAAAGAAAATAAAGCGAAATGACAGGATTCATAGGACAAAGAAATCAACAATAAGTTACACGTACTGAAGCCCGTGGTAGAGGAATGGAAAACGTGTAGCCACCAAGAACGTTTCATTGAAGTGGTTATATGTCATCTTCGTATCGGTCACACAAACCTTACACATAACTTTTTACTAACGAAACACAATCAGCCTACTAGCGAAAAATGTGGAGACGCGCTCACCAACAACCATATTCTACTCAGTTGTAGAAGACGAAGACCTACAACAGGAGCACTTCCCACAACTTTACAAGGAGCATATACCATACCACCCAAGCTTACTTTTGGGAGACAGGTCAGTCATTAACATTTCGTGCATGTTCTCATTCCTAAAAGAAGCAAAGTAACTAATTAAGTTATGGAACCTATAATAACTTTTTAAAGCCCTTTATCATAGTCCAGATTTTTAACCTTGCTTTTGGCTCATGATGGCCTTAGTTGTCTATGTACCACAAAACACAACACAACGCTTCCTGAAGTCTACGCCGCAGAACGTATGGCGGTACTTCAGTCACAGCGTGGGTATGTGCCATAAATGTACAAGAGAAAAACAACAGCTTCAGCGATAAAAAATAAGAAATAGATAAGATAAAAAGTGGATCCGAAATGATGACTAAAAAGTGAAGATAACTGATTGTTTCAATGTATGCTTTCAGTCAGTTTTTGCCGAACAGAACACCAGAGCACGGAAAAGATGAGCGCGATGATTTGGGCACCTGAGCAATGGGCCCTATAGAAATGATCCAACCGGCATATTCCAGCACCTTCTTGCACTTAAATACCAAAAAAGAAACAAGCGGACCAGACGGGATTCCTAGAGAATCTTTTCGGCGCTATGCCGAATGGATATTTTAGTCAACAGTAATCTTTCCAAAATTCCTGGAAGCCTGTTCACCACTTCTAAATTGGCGCAGCGCTTTTTTGATTCCCGTTTTTATACCTGGCAGTCGATGTGAAGCTTCGAGCTACCATGAAATACCGCTCACTTCTGTCATTTGCAAGATTATAGAGCATGCAATAGCTAAGCATACCATTCTCTTCCTTGACACAAATATCTCCTTCTGTTCGCCACAACATGGATTCCGAAGTGGTTTATCCACTGTGTCACAGGTAATTGAAGCGATTCATGGTTTCCATTTATCTTTAGATGCCCACGAGAAAACTGACGTCATTTGCATACATTTTGCACAGGCATTTGATAAGTTTCCCAGTGGTAAATTGCTGCTTAGACTTGGGGATGTATTGTAAACTGGATAGCAGCTTACTCAAGTGGCCGTGTACAGTCTGTTCGTTTTGAAAATTACAATTCTACTTCCATAGAAGTTCTGTCTGGTGTTCCAAAAGGGTCTGTAGTATTCCCATTACTATTTTTGTTTTATATGAATGACATTCCCAGTGGTGTTGAATCATCTGTAAAAATAAAACTTTTGCCGACAATTTCCTAATTTTCGCTAGCGTAGCCGGTGCAACTGATGAAATTAAAACCAATCGATGCCTCCAACGTTTATGTGACTGGTGCGTAAAATGAGAAATGGAAATTTATTTTTCTAAGTTGACGTTGGCTCATAACAGAAAAAGCAAACCAAACTTTCTTATGTCTAGAAAATTGCCGAAAACTCTAATATGTGTAGCTTTAGCTATTTAGGAGTAATTATTCATGATGATCTGTGCTGGCACATTCATGTGGAGAAGGCCTCCTCTAAACTCTATAAAAACTGTCGTATTCGAGAAAAACATTGCAGCATGGACTAGCAACTTTGAAGCTGATTTCATTCAAAATATTTATCCACACGGTTTCGGAGTACACCTCGTCTGTTTCGAGCCGTCACCAAGGGTACATGCGAGATTAACTGGGAAAACTTCAGAGAACCGCAGCCCGTTTTGTTTGCTCACGTTACCGGAGAATTGATTCTGCAACAGATATGCTGAAATGTTGCGACCAGAAGCTGCTCGAAACACGACGAGAGAAAAACAAATGAAACTGTTTTTAAATCACCAGGAATCAAATAAGTAGAGAAACATATATTCACTACCCTATAAAACATGCAGCGCGCTTAAACCACAGTGCCGGGATATATCCTTACAAAACCCGCATAGATGATTTTCAAAACAAATTTTTTCCTTCATATAATATTATTTGGGATGGCTTTTCGGAAAATATTCTAGCATCTAAAAATGTCAACTTTGCTTGAAAGCCTTTGAGGTAGTGTTACAGGCAACGGGAATATTGAAAACTGATCATGCTGTTTTTATTACTTTGCGTATCTTGATAGCGCTTCACGTGAACTGCTCAATACTGATCCTGTTTTTCTCTCTCAGTGGTCGATGTGTATTTGTGCTTTGATAATAATATTCGCTTGTGCATTTGTCTCCTGAAATGACCCTCAAGTGAGGGCTGCAGTATTCCTGAATACATAAATAAATAAATACATGTATCCCATCGCATTGACCACCAACACTAAGTTGGAATTTTATCACGTAGCCAGATAGGCATATCGCAATCATTCCTGCCGGGAACATCACGTGACTCAACCCTCCTGCAGAACGTTTTGGCATTACTAATTATTAGCAGTTCCGCGTAGCTCTGCTAACATTGCATATTGAGGTGCTTATTCACATTCCTGTACCAACTGTATTCTCTTAAGTTTCTGTGTATTTACCACTCCCCCTCAATAATTCCTCTGGCCCTGAGGGGTAATGTGAATAAATAAATAAATAAATAAATAAATAAATAAATAAATAAATAAATAAATAAAAAATAAATAAATAAATAAATAAATAAATAAATAAATAAATAAATAAATAAATAAATAAATAAATGATCTTCCCGCTTCGTTCTGGTAAGATGGCATCTTGTAGTCCGTGTACCTCGAGACGGCTTACGCTGGTGGCAGATGGAGAAACCGCGCCCGACAAGCTTTCCGCTGTTAGCTTCCCTTGCGCCGCTTTCAGCAACCTTATCTAAGTCATCTGCCTATAAAACCGCATGTTACATTTCTCAGGCAACAGTCGCGTGGTATTTAAGATGCATGCATCTTAACTATGGGAAAATGCCGGTGTGCATCGTTTAGAACGGCTGAAAGGGTTCGTATTAGCACGGTTCCTTCGCATCTCTCCCTTTATCCCTCCTTCATATTCTCTTACGTCAGTGATATATCTAGGCACAGACGAAACTTCAGAAGTGGCTGTCGTTTGACATGCTTTAAAGTATACTAATTGTAAAAAATGCAAATGTAACCGCACGTAACTGGTTGCAGAGCATTTACGAGTTCTGCTTTCTCGTGTTTAAAAGTGCTCGTCTTCACTGAGCGAGAGATAACAGGAGTAGTGAGCTCTACAGCTCCCTTGGTGGAGTCACTTCTTGATGCATATATAAAAACCGAAGAAACACCCAAAAGAATGATAATATTTGTGCTGTTGCCGTACCTTATATTGAAGTACGGTAATGCGTCTCGTTCAGGGCATGATGAGCCGCACATTTCTTTCTGTCTGCCATAATTAGCTGGGACTAGGTTCCGTTAATATTCGGTAACCCTGTGAGAAACCGCTTTTTTATGGAGCGGGGGGGAGGGGGGCTAGCATTCTTTCCACCTGCGAATTCTTGTAGCCAAGGAATCAGTACTGAAATTTTACCAGCAACGTGTGGCTGCTTGTTGTGAGGGGGCAATGTTGCAAAGAATTCGCTTTGCAGTGCACAGCGACCCTGGCTTACATTACCGTGGTTTTGGCAGGTATTACGTCTACGCCGAGGCCGTCCAGAGATCACCCCATCTGCCGTTTACGTATGGCCTCCATTGCCACCTCTCGCCTCAAAGAAATACAACAGGAAAATGAGAGAGCCCGCGCCGAAAATAACCTGCTGCTCTAACATCAAAATATCCTGTCAGTACCACGACGTACTATATCTTAATACTGGTTACACGACGGCTGTGAGGTTACGCCAAATCTATATCCCACTATTGCCTTTTGCTGTTCTCAGACATCACGTAATGCCGAGATAAAATTCTTTCCATCACTTCCCATCCTCTCTCAGATTCTTCTTTTCAGCCACCTGCGTCTCGTTAGTTGGACTCAGTACATCGTAGGACATGCCATTGGCATTGTGCCATCTTTTTACTTTCAGGAGCACTCAAACGCGGCTCAGCATGGACACTGTATGCCGGTGTGTTTAAGTATATAACGATGGCACTCGATCAGGAATCTCCGACTGCCTGCTTTTAAAGTACCTCCTTTTGTATTGCTTGA
>JAJIZL010064560.1:0-23751 GCA_023969395.1 Amblyomma maculatum | reverse complement strand
TTCTCAGCAGTGAATACATATACAACCAAATATCCAAGTGCTCTTAACGCGACAGATAGGGCTTGCTTTTTGAAGACTTTCAGGCGTCATCTTCTGTTAATGCTATTCGCCTCTTTTACTCGATGCTCAGGGTGAACGCCGTGTGTAGAAATGTCGAAAGACATACGGCTTCTAATATAAAATAAGCACAAGCGTCTTAATCAGTCGCTGCAGTCGATAAAGACTTGAGCCTCACTTTAGTAATAGGTTGCTTGCTAAGTGCGTTCAGAATTTCAGCCACTGTTTTACGCCATGTAAACACTGCATGCATTTTTTAGGCCATCGCTGTTAGGTGGAAAGCGTTCAGAAGTACTCAACGTCACTTTACTGCAGCCGAATGCAAACAGATGTCCAGAGCTGCTACCTAAACAAATTCATTGTGCCTCCGCCCCCGCTGTGCACCTGTGTGTATAGCTTTTGTTCTTTTATAATGAATGTTTACAAACGGGCTCAGTTACCTGCCTTGATGCCACCGTAAGAAATGCTGCTGCGGTACCTGCAGAGGAGTACAACTGTGTATTAACTGGTAACTCTTTTTCCCGCCTTTTCTGTGCTTTAAATGTTTATGAATCGATGTTTTAAACGTGGCAAATATTTCTGCGTCTAAATAAACCAGCGCACACTTCCCCACTAAGGAACACGGGAAATTTGTTTGTCTTCAATGAGCTTAGCTACAATAAGTTGAAAAAGAAAATAACAAATACAATACAAAAATAGTGATGAGATATAAAAAGTAGGCCCTGTAATAAACATAATCCCCTGAAGCTCCCTTCAAAATGTATTCTCTTGCAACCATGCATGATCGCATTCTGCGAGCTAAGAAAAAAGAGAAAGTGCGGAAAACTGAGAGACTTCTTGCGTTGCGTCAGCGCAGGCAAGAACTCGTTTCGTTTTCTGTCCTGTTTCCACATATGCGTCAGCCCAACAAAGAGAAGCAAACGAGTTGCAATAACCATTGCAGGAAGCTATGCGACTGCAACAGATATAAAAGCGGGAACAAAAGCAGAAAACCATTTGCATCAGCGCCGTGAATCATCATAATGTGCAGAGCTTTCAAAGGAGATAACAACGCCGTTTTCTCGCCTATCATCCGCTTATGGGCTTCCACAGAGACCAGTGAATAATCCTCCCAATCCCACCGTGCTTACACACTCAAGTGCGAAGTCGAAGGGATCGCCATAAAGTTTTTAGAATTTGTTTGCGGTCTTGCACGTCTTTAGAATCTCAGTGGTAACGGTAGTTGGTGACCGGTACGTGACGCATAAAACCAATGCTCTACGTTGTGAATACGTGGCCAGATCCATCGGATACACTCAATGACAATTAGCCTACCTGTCTCTTACACGGTGATAAAAATTGAAGAACGCACATTATGCAGCTTGATCCTCTCACTAGAGTTTGTCACTCTTTTTCTCCATCGTAGCCTCTCTGGACTATAGTTTTCTTACGGCTGTCAGTCGTGACCTGTTAAGGTATACTTTAGCACCAGAATATTTTGTCCATGAAGCGCTAAAACATGGAATCGGTAAAAACAAAATGACCAAGGATGAACGCTGTATAGTTTTTTATTCTGTTCTTCCTCTGAAGAGGGAGGTAATGTTCCGGATGAATAGATAACTGGATAATGTAATTAGATGATCAACAAAGAGCACTGAGAAAGGACCGTCCGGTACAGACGCTTCGTGTCACTGTCTTCATTACTGATTTTTTTCAAGCAGCTTGGAATTATTGCTCTGTTGTTCAAACTAAAAATGTTGCCGAATAATTTACAAGTAGCAACTATATAGGCAAAGAGACACACTGAAATGCACGATACATATCACAACGGTTTCTTGCGTTGAATGCGTTACCTTCACTGTCACCGTTTCATAAATTCACGGTCCAGCTAGCTGCCACCTCCAAGTTTTGCTTGAAACGGTTCCTTGAATATGGCACATGGCAATTAGCAGTTCACAATTTTCAGTATTCGCGTAGCAGTGGAGCAAAGAAATCTGCAGAGTTTTCATTTTTCTCCCGGACGAAACGCGTCAAGTGTACTCACACACCCACGCTTTCACTGAAACACTTATACCTGAGCCCAACATGGCCAAGACCGGCCAGATAACCGCTTATGCTATGACCAACAGCAGAAGGTCACTGGGTACTTAGGGGGGCAAGTTTATGGCAGGCGGTCTATGCAAATTAAACGGCTGCCGTTGATGCCAGCGAATGGAACACCCATAACCCCTAACAACCTGAAGCATTCGCAGGCGGTATCGCAATGCGCCGACATAAATTTATTTCCTCGCATCGGCGTACCGTGCAATATCAACGCTTAACGTTCACACTGCACCGACCGGACGCAAAACCAATTCACTCTACCCAGCTTAAATTTTTTTGTTCGATTTTTCTTTGTCCATCACAAAAAGCAAAGGTGCCGCAAGTCGCTGGAGCTCTCGATAAAACAAAACAGCGATACCCAGTGGACACTTGAGCACTTTTATAAACCGTGTGGTCTAAAGATCAACACAGGCCGTGTCTATACGTTTAGACCACAGTATTCGGCCTCAGAGCACCCGCTATAGAACCCTGTATTCCTTGCATACTCCTCCTGTAGAACGGCTATGGATACGCGAAACCCCAGCCGCTACTCGAAACCCCAGCCACAGATAAATGCGGCCGGAGTGAGTCAAGGGCACCAATGCCTACTGCGCACATCGGGTGAGACTACGGCGTTTGAGCTGTACACGCCAAAGTACAAACGAACACAGGAGGGAGTTGCCTCCGGCTGGCATTTTGCCTACGAAGGCCTCCGACGACGCATCGGCGCTTGCAGTGCGCCCCTCTCCACCCGTCTGCTCCGCAGCGCGACCGCCGAGCGGCGACGGCGTCCGTCCAGCTTCGCTGCGGCGGAAGACAGCCGGCGACAATGACACCGGTATCGTCGGCTACACACATAGACCCCTCGAGTCAGTTCCCGTTTCCGCCCCCTACCTCCGGTTTCTAATCAGCGCACATCCACCACGTGCTTGAAAAAGTCTAGCGCATTTTTACCACCTATGGTATTGTTTTTTTTTCTACCGCTTGCTCTGCGCGCGTTAAACTAATAAAAAGCTCGAGGTTAACGCTAGCCCCTTACATACGCCATACAACCCGACTCAAAACATTTTTCAGCACAATATTGATCTCATGGAGTGCAACGTGTGTCGTTCACGAACAGGGCTGATTAAGGTTTACAGAAAAAAAGACGCGCTTCGCCTCCCACTGCGTGCCCGAGTGATAAATGTTCAAACCTACGGGTGCAACGGTCTTATGGAGGAAGGACCTCCTCTCTTCGCGCCACAGCCACGCCGGAAGTGACGTAAGGCCCCCTCGCTGTGCTAGTGCGTGCGCAACGTCGCAGTGGAAAAGGTGGTCTTCGGGCTTCGCAGATGAGGTAGGCGGTGCGACGTTTGCTCACGCTGCTGTGTTTTCCGGGGCGTGAGCAACCTGCAAGATCCGCGCATGTTTCCTTTGATAACACGTGTTAACGTTCCGGCTGCCGCCGCAGCGGCTACTAAAGCGTTCGCGAGGACGCACCGCGTTCATTTGTCCGGTGTCGGCCCGTCATTTGAGTGGCACTTTCGGACATTGTGAGTGTGCGACATACCGCAAAGCAACCATCGCCAAACCGTCATCCAGGCATTTGGAGGTTGCTTGTTCTGCGACATGATGCAGCAGCAACAAGGATACGTCAAGAGGCGGTGGACCCCAATGCAGGTTGCGATGAAGATCGGTCTCCCACTCTGTGTCATCGTTATCATCATCATCGTGGTAATTTTCGCCGGAGTATCCTCGGTGAGCTTTTTCCAAACATAATAATGCGTTTTATTTTGTGATGACTCTCTAGGAAAAGCAATGGCTTGCTCAAACATTACGTTGCATATAATAAACCAAAGCAGTGCTTCATTTCATGCAATTTACGTACTGAAAATACGCTCAGAGGGTGTAACCTGTTGGGTGTAACCCCATAGGCTACACTCTGAAAAAAAAAATTGATAATAGCATAGTTAAACTGAAACAAAACAAGCAAGACATCTGCGATGACGATATTAATTCAATAAAAATTCGACTGGAAGTTTTCATAAAATTCCACTTATAACTAAAACTTATGGCAACCACACTGGGGATGTAGATTGGGCATGAACCTGCCGAGAGAGATAGGCTGATAGATAAGAGACATGTTTACCAGATGTGATGTGAGTACCACTTTAGCAACGTGCCAGTACGTCCTGCCGTATAAGCGAGCACCTACGCTGACCATAAAAACGGGCAGATCATAGATGGTAGAAGCTGTAGGGGACGCTTTTAAGTATCTTCTTATTAATGCGAAAGTGATTCAAAGAGGTAAATTATTTAGTATTCTTTATCAATATCCATGTTTCAGTTCTGCCAATAACGATTTCAGGTATATACATGTCATGACAGATAGTTTCGAAGAAGAAAAAGTATATCATCATAGGTAAAAGCAGAAACAAATGATTCCTTTATGCATTCCTTGCACATTTTAAGTCAGGAGCACAATTGTTAGCCTTGTTGATGGCGTAATATTGGCATGTCCTCTAGTAGTATTATGCACAGCAGATTTCGAGCAGGTGTAGGAGATGCACTTTGAGGAAATTTCATTTCAAGGGAGATGCACCAGCGCATATAATGCGTGGAGAGGGAAGTATTTTTTTTTACCATGATACTGATGATCCAATGCAACAAATAGCGCGAGAGATCAATTAATACAATGGCGTACACAGTTTCAATAGTCGATTGTGGGAAAATTTAAAAATATGGTTACCTTGAGTGTAATTTATACTATAAGCGCACTCCATGTAAATAGCGGCAGCGATTTACGGTGTACTGGCGTCTTTTATTCACCCAATTAGGGTTCTGTATGCAACAAAATTTGAGCTTGTCACTAACATTGTAACGCCCATTTCCAAGAGGTATATTTCTGGGCATTTATCAGTGGCACTTAACATAGAGATTTCCGTCCAATAGACCGATAGAGACCTAAGGAGATTTGAGCGTCTAGGGCATCCCTACTGAAAACCCAAAAGTTCTGCCGGGCAATACCCTCACAAAATCTCACCAAATCGCATAGACTCTATACGGTGGGCATCATTATCATAAAATATTTCGCATAATTTATGATAGTGTACAAGAAACTGTGAGATCTTATGCAATTATATGCGATTTGTATGTGATTTCCTATGCGAAGTGTGTGAGAAAATGTGAGGTTATTGCATCATACAATTTTTTCAGTAGCGATGCTACATGAATTTGTTACCATGTATGGGAAGAAAAGGCAGTGTTTAATGCTCGTTTCTATATAACCTATTGTGCTGCGCCATGTGACCTATTACCTGCCATAGGCAGGATAGTGATTGAAGCGGTAATGGCTGTAAACGCGGGTGCAATGGTCACGCACATAACTTCTACCTACCACTGGCATATACATGATTTTTTGTGGCTTTAAGAAGTCGCCGCTGGCGCGGATTCCACCAGACAATTTTGCCGACATGGTAATACTAAGCTCCCGCTTTAACACACAGGGCAACAAACATCACTTAC
This sequence comes from Amblyomma maculatum, assembly GCA_023969395.1. NCBI lineage: Eukaryota > Metazoa > Arthropoda > Arachnida > Ixodida > Ixodidae > Amblyomma > Amblyomma maculatum. The sequence goes on along the minus strand of JAJIZL010064560.1, from coordinate 18,129 downwards.
TTTAATGCACAAAGCAACTATATAGCAAGCGCATGATTTCAGAACAACAAGCGCCCATTCACACACCCTGTCCTTCAAATCGTGTTGAAAGGAATTAGCGGGTCTTTGTTTAACCCCGTGTCGCAGATAGGGAGCCGTGCAGTAGACGTCAATCTTGTGCTCCTGCAAACCATACATAAGAAGAGTCTTTGGCAGCTTCGTCTTAGTTACTGCTTGTTGCTTGCCTACCAGCAAAGAAAATGGCTCCGGGTCATAGCGCCGTTCAAGCTTTGTGTAATGAAATGTCGTCAGCTTGGCGTAGTGTGGATTGCCTGGACAGTGAGTTAAAATGTTTTATACCTGCAAAAATTGTTCTAATTACGTTTTCCTATTTTTTTCAGGGCAAGGGGCAAGAAGGTAAGCTTGATTTTCGCTTGATAATGATGTTAGCCAGTAAGTTAAATATACGTGGACATAAGAGCGTAGTGCTCTCACTGTATAGTGCGTCGGGCTATTAAATATGAAAAACCGCTTAGCAATACTCTTATGTATTGAAAGTTTTATTGCACATATACTGTAGTGATCATCAGATCAGTTTCGATGTCTTAGAGGTCCCTGCTGGGCTCATTAGCTGAGAGGTTGTTGCTCTGGGGCTTTAGTAGTGGTCAAAGATGAATAACATTCTTAGTATTTATGGCCTGTATTAATGAACTGAAGCCAATATACCCAAAGCGGACTGTCAACGTTGATACACATGACTTGTACACGATGGTTACAAAAAAGGTGTGTAATGTATGCAGAATAAAAACCACAATGAGCAGAATAGGAAATGATAATTGATACGCTCCGCTTAGGAGGTGACCGTATAGGGCGCAAAACAAGGTGGTCTATGCATTTGCGAATGTAAATTGTCGGCGAGTATTGATGGGAAGCGTGGTGATTGAAGCGGTCTCCAACGCGCACCGGTGACGCATACGTTTTCCAGCAGCCCCCAAAACAAGCCGGCCACCTATACCCTCAACTAGGAAAGATAGTTAATTTTCCCTGCCACCATATGGGGCAACGTGCGTATATATAGTTACACCAAAGGAGCTAGCTGAGAACTGGCTGCGAGGACACAAGTGCATACAATGAACGGTGTCCTCGGATGCTACCTGGTCATTAATTGTAACTGCAAGCAGCCCGGGATGACGCAACTGGTAACAAAGCAAAGCTTCTCTGCGCGCTCAAGGCAGTCACGTCCGCGTTCGAACTAGTTATCGGAGCATGGGGCTAATGTGCGTTGCGTTCGAGACTGCTTTTATGAATCGCTCGCTAGGACACATTGTTAAAGCACTTTGCTGCACATATTCTATTTATGGCCATGCTTTCAAGTTGCTCTGCATTAAGCTAGCAAGAGGTGCGACATTGGCGAGAGGGTAGGTTCACTTCGACGTAATTGGGGGATCAAATCAGTGCATCTATTATCTCACACCATCTATTAGCATTCAGTACTAAATACTAGGTTATTCAACTGCCGGACGTTTGCGACCATCTGTCATGGATATGAACTCCTGCTTTAGCCATTGGGTGAAAACGCGCCTCTCTTGCCTAAGGAAAGTGTAAGCGACCGGGCATCTAAGATGCGTGGAAGGATTATTAATATCTCAAAACTCCAACTCAAATGAGGAGTTCGAGTTGGTAGCTCGTTCCAGCTTGTTATCTCGGGACCTGGTTACGTTACTCAGCCCATTCACGAACCAGCGCTCGGTCAGATAACCTGCCAACTACAACCTGTCAGGACTATGCCCCTGGATTTCAGTTCACGTCGTGGACGGAGGTCGATTAGACGCAGAACGAGGAATTTAACGCTCCCGCGTTGCACTGTTGGGGGTGAAATGGAGAAAAACAAATCATGTCACGTCACTTCCTACCCTTGAAAGCGAAGCCTAAATGTCCCCTTTATGTGTTATGTTCTTATATCCGAGCTAGATCATATGATAGGCTAAAATGCTGCGTTAGAAGTAATTTACCTATAATACAGATGAATCCGACGAATTTTAGAGTTTTCTTCAAAATATTTAAAAATGTAGATAAAGGGAGAATTTAAGTAATTGTCAGCAATCATGTCATCGTAGATTTTGCAGAACAAGTACAATTGTATCTCATTCTGGTGAGGGATGTGTAATCCTTTCGAATAAAACTAATTTTGATTTTGTAGTAACGGTGTTGAAATAGCGTGAACTCAAATTCGTCTAAACACAGAGCAATTCTAAAAATTATGGAGGTAAGGATATTACGCAATAGGTGATGCTTCCATACCACACATAAAGCCCCTCTTTAACAAAACCGTATAAATCTACCTATGGGGCCTAGGGTTAACGTGAATGCAAGGGTCCTGGAAGGCCGCTTCTGATATCAACCTCCCCTATGAAAGGCGATGCCCAAATTGAAGCTCCTGCCGAACATAGCTTCACGCAATCTTACCTCCAACCACCTACCGCCTGCCAACATCATGCACGTGATTTTTTTCTCTCAACGCTGACAGCAGATTTTAAGGCTATGAAGGTAATGTGGGTAGTCCTGCAGTGAAGAATCAAACGCTAGCAGGTGGGAAAGTGTTTTTGATATTAGCCGAATGAAGGTCGGGATCTGTGAACAGTTCTAATCACCACTGACCTCCTCTTCACACAGCACCATCTGATGTGGCCAACTTCAGCCTCATCTCTGTCGACAACGATTCCTTCAGTCTTGCCTGGCAGGCTCCGGAATCAAGGGTTGACCAGTACTGGATACAAGTAAGCGGCAGTGCCGCTGGTGGCGATGATAATACTTCTGCAGTCCGCCGGGCAGGACCCTGCGGCAATGGCACGATTTTAGATGGCCGTGCAACGCATCTTACCTGTGGCAATGTCGAGCCCTGCACCAACATCACGGTCACACTGCGCGTCCTGAATTTCGGCCGCCCCCCCAAGGCCTCCAGGGGAATGAGTCTACAAGTCTTCCTACCCGGATCAGGTTCGTAGCGCTTTATATAAAAACGCGCTGTGTTGTTTCAAGGGAATAGAACAGATTGGCCAAATATAGCTTTGGTTGGCACGTGCTGGTATGGCACAAAAAGTTGTAGAGAACATTTTCATGGCTTTCAAATTCGAGTCTGAAGGATAGTCAAGGCTTCTTATCCTTAAAGGAAAGGTTGTTCCAAGCGAGAAGCGGCAACTTTCTCTATAAAGACTGACATCGCACGCAAGGCACCGCACCAAGAATGTCACTATCATTGTAAACTGAAAGTAGCCATTGTATTTTTGCAGGGCAGAGGGTAAAAAGTATTTGTGTGAAGCACGACCGAAAAGAGGCGATTTTAGTTATTACAGAAGTCGTTGGGCAACAATGTCTTCACAGCGATGAAAACATTACAAGAGTTCAACGCTACTGAACCAAATATTGAGCGAAAGCATTAGCTGCGGGTGTCCAGCGTTCTTCTTCTCTTTTTCTTCTTCCTCACCCACATATAAAGCCCCGCTTTAACCAAGCCGTATGAACGTGCCTTAGTGGCTTATAGGGGTAACGTGAAGGCCAGGGTCCTAGCAGGCTGATTCTGACATAACCGTCCCTTGTGAAATGAGAGACGCAAGTTGGCAGCTCCTGTCAACAGAGCCGCGTCTCCGACCACGCCATGCCGACCGCTTGGGTTGGGAGCCAATCTCTCGCTTTTGTGTCAGGTGGGGTGTGGCGTCACAGCGTCACGTGAATAAGACGGGGCTACCGGTGCGCTACGCCAACCGCTTGAGTTGGTAGCCCAGCTCTCACCCTAGTTTCACGTGGGGTGTGACGCCACAGCGTCCGCGGGTAAGACGTACGTGGCTATCGCCGCTCTACGCTTAAGGCTTGAAACATAGAGTAGCATTGCTCTCGCAATAAAAAGCAACTCTCCGTACGACAACATGTCAGTGCCCTCTGACAGCGCGCCGGTACGGTGCGCTTACCTCATCTTTCTGTCCCGTTCTCTTATATCTGTCAGCCATTGTCCAGGCGAGTTTGTGGCTCGGGTTAAAATCGCGTACAATTTCTTTAGTGTGGGGAAAACGCGAACCCTGACTGCAAAATAGGGCGAACTGGAATATGCCAATCCAGAGCGCTGTGGTTAGACGCCTGGCTGCCATACGGTTGCTACAGCCCGACAGTGCTGTGCTGGGGACACTTCGCTATGCGCGCTCCCCTTCGCTGGGACCATCATCGGCCTTGTAGCCGAATGTATAATTAGATATTTATAATGCCTGATATGCACCCGCGCGAGAGTCAGAGAGAATTGCTTCGTCACTCTGGGTAGTATTGGCAGCGAGCGTGGTGTAGCATGCAGCCACTCCTGTCACCGAAGTACAGGTGTGTCTTTTAGCTCACGCCTATGCATGCGTTTTGCAGGGTCGGGGAGCTTTCGCCCTTATAGGTTTTTCGAACTGACGTATATTTGTGTCTAGTCCGCGATTGCGAATATCTTCCCGTTATGCTTATCCGTAGCACATAATCTAAGGCAAACCAGGCGTTTACCGCAGGTCGACCCGGCGGTGTGGCTTAGTACTGGCAATTTTCATGAATTGGAGGGAGAGCATCAAATAAACCAATATGCCATCAATAAAATGAACGGCTTAAAAATGAGCGTTCATAGATTATTATTTGCTTGAGAATTTTATGAGACCCTACCACTTACTTGTCAATGACTACTGTAATGTGCGTAACAAATCGCAACTTTTTCGAGGGTGTGCAACAAATTACTGTCATATTAGTAAGAAATCGCATTCTGGAATTTGAAATAGCGCGCTACTGAGAGCGCATAAAATTCACGTCTTACCCGTGCGAGACAACAGTACTAGTTGCGAATGAAAAGAGCAGGAAATCAGCTGAGCGGAACCCAGCTTATTAATCTGCCATCCGCTTCGCGGGATTAAAGCGCGAGCAGTGTGCAGGCTACTATTGCTAAACTTTCAAGTAAGTAACTTGCGCTGTCCATCCATGCTCTTGCTAATTTTGGTTTGCTGGTGTGCGATGGCATGCAAGAAATGGGGAGAGCGCAAAAATAGACGGAATGAAATATTGTTTTCAAATTTAATTACAATATTTTAATCTCTGTAACAAACAAGTAACCATATTACTCTACTCGCATCGTGGAATAAAACGAGCGGAATTGAAGACAGTCGCACAAAGTAATCCTCACGGCTAACCCTCTGTGCCCTCAGTGTGTAGTTTTATAAACAGCGCTACGGATTCAAACAAGCGCTTCGGGTACCCGGTAATCTGTCACGGTAAGAGCTGTTACCAGTCACGGGAGATGCTTTTGTCTACCGCTAAAATTGTCTTTCCGTCTGAATACGAGGAATAAAAATGCATGTGTTACAAACGGTCATTGAATGACCACACCATTCCAAATTATTGCTAAACTGTACGGCAAGGCGTAACCAACTACCCGAGTATAGTTCTTGAATGTAAGCATATTTTCGGGGTTACATAAACAAACCTTTTACTCCAATGCTTCCAAAACCTAACAAGACGAATTACAGTTTTTTTTTAAATTAGATGCTCGGACTCTGCTATGAAAAGTGAGCGAGGACATCGGGCAAGCTAGTGAATTTTTAAGGGTCCTGAAATGTTTCGAAGCCCTTTCTTGCTTAATATTAAAGGAGTAATGAAAAACATATCAAATATACTAAATAATCTTATTGATATAGCCATGTGCAACTGCAGTTGGAGGCTTTGAATATTCAACTTGAACGAAGATGATACTGCCATGGCTGATGTTACCGGTGTTCTCAGGCATTGTCTGAACAACGAGACGAGGCTCCTTCTGCAGAAGGTTATTATCTAACACCGTTTGCGCCTCCTTGAGCGCCTTCTTTGTTCTCTGTTGTCGACGACGTCTTCCTCGGAAATATGAAATGTGACATTGCACGTTGCCGCCATGTGGCACGCACCACCGCTATTGTAGATTTGCAAATAAACTTCCTTGTTTGGTTTGGTTTATGATGTTTCACGCCTCAAAGCGACTTAGACTATGACAGACGATGTATAATTATACATCGCCTTCGAAAATTCAGGGCTCCGAAAATTTAGACCAATTGGGTCCTTTAACGTGTACACGGGCACCTTGTTTTTAATCTTCACCGAGAAGCTGCCGCCGCTGTCAGGATTCGATCCCGCATCCCTGTACGCAGTAGTCGAGTGCCCTAATCACTGACAAATTACGACGGGGCGAAACTCCATTGTGAAAAAGAATACTTTCTCAGCGAAGAAAAAATATTTTTAAGCATTAGCAGTTGGCCCTAACTGCGAAGCTTAGTAGAACAATACAAATACTAAACAATACAATACAAATACAGAAGCAGCATTCAGTGTCAATGGGTTACACAGGGGTGGGCCACTAATGCTTCATGTAAACTAAAAGAGTTAAAAGCTGTTGTGACTGGAAACATCCTCACGCCACCATAGCCAGAACAGATTTGACTTGTTGGCGATTCATTATAGGTTGACAGCGCGAACAACGGGACGGGGACACAGGAGAAGAGGAAGACACAACCAGCGCTCGTTGTGTCCTCTTCTCCTGGTTCCCGTCATGTTGTCTGAGCGGTTAACTTATAATGAGTCACCTTAGCATGGAGCTGTGATTACTGCGTTTTTTAGTCAGCCACATATATGGGCAGGCAAACTCAGAATAACATTCGACAGGGGTTTTAGGTAGAAACAACCGAGGTGTAGCAGTGAATCCTAAGGGTATAGTTTGTGAACAGAGCTAATTTGAGTGTCATTCGCACCGTAATAATATTGAATGGTCCAGCACCGATTTATCACTCTTCGTGTTTGTAGCCTGATTCTCATTATCAATGCTATGTTTGGGTAAATTGCTTTCGAAAAAATCACGGGAACATAAAAATACTTTTGTTCTCGTACAGCACCTGACCCACCGACTGACGTGACCGTGAACACCACCTCACTCACCGTGACTCGCGTAGAATGGCAGCCGCCGGCAGTCGTGTCCGGAGGACCTGTCACGTACGAGGTCAAACTCTGCGACGCTCCAGGACCGTGCGACGGGGCTGTCGGAGACTGTACCGAGTTCAAGACACCGGAGACATCCATAGAGCTGAAAGCAAGTGATGCTTCCGGCCGCTGCGCATTGGTGGAAGCGACAACCCGCTGCTCCCGTTCAGTGCTCAGAAGCAGGCCGGCAGCTGTGCGAATCCCTGCCTTTCCTGTGGCGTTTCCTGTGCCAACAAGCTAGAGTGTCCAAGCGGCCTGCCAAAAACTCTATTTTATTTATTTTTTCGTTCACCTGCTTTCACTAGAGGGATCAATACACTTTCATGACACAGAACATTTGTAAATAAAAGATCAGCGGCAAAACAATGATATGCAAGGTTCCTTGCATTATTTAGATGTGTGCTTGATGCCAAGATTCAATGAAGTCATGTAGAAAAATGGCCCAGCTGGGAGCGCCTAGGTACCCAGCGCAATTTGAATCTTGAACAGTCTGAGGGTATCATTGTTTGGTTTGTAGGCTTTAACCTTCAAAGCGATTCAGAACATAAGAAAAGTCATAGAGGAGGACTCCAATAAGTTCGACCATCTAAGGTCCCTTTAAAAATGTGTACTTATGTCGTAAAGCACACGGGCACCTCGGTTTTTGCTCAATCGCAAAGCACCCTCCGCGCCCGGACATTTTCGTTCAGGAAGGCTAGAATAAATAACGCAGTCAGAATGTAAGAATGCAGATAAAAACAATCTTCTACCCTCCGAAATTTCGACTTTGTTAAATAGGAAGCCCTTCCTTGGTCTTACTGGTTGGTTCTCTAATAAAGAAAATATTTGGAAGCGCTACCAACAAGCGAACACAAAAAAATTTGCATTCAACATACCTGCATTCCCATCTGAATGTAAGAAACCTTTAAAATAAGACGGAGTGTCCTAGCGAAGCGAAGCCAACTGAGGGCTGTTGAAAGGGCCGGGGCCAATATAGGTCCCTATATTATGCGAAGGCGTATTGAGCTTTTTACACCGGGAAGCCGTCTCCATGAACCCAGAATTGAGATAGCGTGCGCAGAAATGTGTCGGAAAAGATATGAATGTGGTTTCGTAGAGAGGTTGTCACCGGATTATTCTTGCACATTGTTCAGGCTGGTGTCATGCCATTTTGCTATTCATTCAACATCCACATAATAGTCAAGGGGACGCTTGTATGCGAAAGTGATTAGAACCGACGGCATCTGCAGCTCCAATTTTATACCGTTCGTTCTAAGCGTAACTGCGCACCGCGAAGTTAGGCAGATAAACTTCCCCCCAAAAAACCAAAGGATTTCAATATTTTCAGCAATTATCCAAATTTTGTGCCAGGCTCTGATTGCCGAAATTAGAGTAATGAAAAGACGTTGGTGAAAGTGGGCTGGTGCGTCTACTGTTAGGGCAAAAGGTTGCAACCCAGTTCAGCAGTGAAGCAAGAGCTTGGCCTTTCCCAATGGAAGCATCCACAAACGCCGTAGATTAGGAGTATTGGCGGGAAGGGGAAGAGGGGGGTCTTGAGTTTTGTGCATTCTGCCAAAATGTGCGGCAGGATGCCCTTTTATTTTTTCAAAAAGGACAGAACATATCGTGTTCTGCACGGTACATGCAGTTCATCAGTACGGGATGCGCAAGCGATCCGCCTGCGCTCAACGCAGGATCGTCTGTTGTTGCCTGGTGAGTTCGTGGTGCGGTGCTGGCTATCTGCAACTTTCCTCTCGGTACATCCGCGTAATCTCCCGAAAGCTGGCAAACCGGATTCAATTGCTCTTCAAGCTCGTGCTGCAGAACTGTGCCTAGCCAGCGCAGAGCTATTGCGCGACAATTTTCTTTTTGTGGGAGTGGATTTCGTAGCCACCAAAATCGCTATCACATAAATGTCACTTCTCATTAGCAGTGCTAGTTGGCAGTTTCCAATAGCGAGTTAAGTTGTAGTGCTATAGATATAATACTCATAAGTTTCATACCAAATTAGATTTTTAATAAGGGCAGAGCATATCCTGTTTCGCGTGGTACATGCGGTTCATCAGTACGGGATGCGCAAGCGGTCCCGCCTGCGCTCAACGCAGCATCATCTGTTGTTGCATGGTGAGTTTGGGGTGCGGTTCTGGCAATCTGCAACTTTCCTCTCGGTACATCCGGGTAATCTCCCGAAAGCTTACAATTTGATGCCTCTGTTTCACCTGCATGCTACTTCAAGGTAACGTGTAGATGTTTTGGACTTTACCTATAAGGATATCACCTAGCCCTCTGCACTATCAAAATAAAGGAGAATTTTGAAGTGGTTCAGAAGAACCGCGCGCGGCTCGCGACACAAAAAAGCAGCAGTGTGATCCCTTTAGAACGCACTTTTTTCAGCAACATCGCTTCTAAACCATTTTGTAATGTTGTTCAGGGCAAGTTGAAGCAATATGAATGACGTCACAGCACTGCAGAATCTACTGCTGGAGAGCCTACTCACCCAGCCATGTGACACACCTTTTGACGTCAGAAAGCCCCCTACCAGGCAAAGCCTAATTATCTCGCTTGCAAAACTGTCACCTGTCAGAGCACCGCCAACTAAGACACACGAAATTCCTTAATATAACAGCCGGAGGGGCGAGTTGGTGCTGCATCGTGTTTGTTGCGCCACATTTCTGGGCACGAAATTCCTTGTTTACTCGAGAGGTTGTTGACCCCTGAAAGACATAAGACCGGTACGAGCTAGCGCTAACTGGTCGTTGTGGTGTCTGACATCCCAGGCAGCGTGGCCTCTTCGAAAATCGGAGATTTTTGTTATACAAGGAGTCTGTAAAATTCGTGACATATCAGATTATCCTTGAAATTAATTAAGGGTACTAAACTCGCAGCCGGCAGTGCATCAAGCCAAAATCACTTGTGGGAAGCAAATGCAGCCAGTATTTTCAGGAAGTCAGTTCAGTGACGTCACTGAAAGCAGCAGCGAGGTATTGGCGTCGGCGTGTGCTTCGGCGTAGTTGGCAACTGACATCGTCAGACACGAACTAATCGGTGATTTTGTGACGCAATGAGATCCCAAGCGCGGCCGTGCTGAAAGGAGCCGCCATGCATCCGGGATCTTTTGATGGTAAAGGGAGAGACTACTGAATTTTTCGCAGTTGTTTCCTTGCGGCAACAAAAGTATTCCTTATCATCGTAACAAATACCTTGCTTAGACGCGGAAATATGAGCTGCAGGATAATTTTAACCTAATTTATTTACACCGTGGCTTTGGTTTGCAAGCGGTAGCCGGCACCATCAAGCACTGACATCGTTGACACAGTGTATAACCAGTATAGGAAATATCTGCAACTCGTTAAACACGCCCATTGGGACCCCGTTTGGAGACGTGCAGAAGAAATAATGAGCAGAACATTAACCGAGATGTACATATTTCGGTAAAACTACAATTAAGAGATTTAGGGTAGCTTTAAATAAAGGAAACAAAAGTTATCTAAATAAAATAAACGACAACCACTTCTGCCTTTATAGCAGGGCAGCCGCTGTGGGTACCGGTGCATGTATAGCGGCGGTGTTGCTTGTGGGATTGTTTTGTAATGCTTTTCAAAAGCAGATCGAGCGGCAACATGCAATAAAGGTACATATAGTTTGTTTAGAGAAAGTAGTATAGGCTTTCTTATCTGCACGTGATCAAAATGGCTGTGTGTATGACACTGTGATATAATAAAGAGGGATGGTATATTCGTGTCATATTCTCGTAACGGCTATAGTGTTAGCCGTTACGACAGTAGATAACATGGCGCTACCATCCGCTCAGGTCTGACTTTACTGACAAAGTTAAAATATAAATGTCTGTTTAAAGCGTGCTTTCTGGCATTGTAAATGCCCGAAAATGAGCTCACATCCAGGGCAGAACTCGCAGCGAGAACTTACCTGTCGTGGTTGACATATCTGTGGCCGGTTCACCGAAGCGACGACTCCGAGCGGCGGTAGATTTTATTTCGGCTCCTGCTGGACCGCACCGCTCGCCGCTTGCTAGCAATGTCTGTCTCCACGTATACGTAACGCTTTGTGCCATTTATCTCACATGACCGCATAGGAGAAAGCTACGTTCGAATAAGAGTGACGGGATAAACCTGCTGCCAATAGCTAATTAAGCAATCAGTGTAGGTTGAGCCACTTGAAAATTTCCAACGAAAGCATGACTAGCACCACTATCGCACATCGCTGCGGTAAAATTATGATTGAGCTGTCTAGAGTGTCCATTTAAAGGAGATGATGAAGAATTTTCCCCTTTATTGGGAGGGGAGGTGATAGCCATTTTCAAAGAAAGTATTAGACACGCTGTAGGTAAAGACCTCTAAATTAACCAAACAACCTGCAGAAGGTCCAGTAAATAAAAACTGATTCTTTAATTTCAAGCGTTTCGTAAGAAGGGCTCAGCGACTCAACAAGAGAACATACTGAGAAATTTCCCCATGTCTACCGCTTCACCACATTCATTTTTCGAAAGAAGTCTTTGAGAGAAGCCTTTTCTAACCACTTAAAATGAAAAGTACCACGCAAATGCGGGACAATTTCTATGTTGCTTTTCCCCATAATGCTGGAAAAGTACCTATATGGGGCAAGTACAAAAGCTTTGTTGGGAATGTGAAATTTGTGCATTTTGGCGCGTGGATGCATCGTAAAGGCAATTCTATGGAATTTTTTGTGTATTTTCTTTGGGCATGGTTACTTGAAGAGTGTTTGTCGAATCCAAACATTAAGAATACATCTGAATTCACATTTGGCTGACGTTGTCGACCTTATTGCGTTGGTAAGAAGCATGCGACTTGCACTACCTCAAAAATTGCACATTCTTTTCTATGCGCCGCACTACAAAATGGAGTGTTAACATTACTTGCAATGAGATTCAAAACTCTCTAACAACCTGCACAAAACACTTTGGTGTCCTCATGGCCAAGACAAAGCATGCTGAAAACACCGGGCATTTTCACTTGCTGGAGCATTCAAATATATCGTTAATAAGCAATAGGGAAGAAAACTTCGACAATAGCATTCAACGCTGATGAAGGGGACATTACGCGGGTCGTGGTTTCACGCAATTGATTTGTTATTTAGGTAGGCTATGAGTCTTCTTTTAGGTTAGGGCTGCGCTCTTTTTTATGAGATAGACGTCGGTTACACAGCCCAAAACAACTAAAGATAAAATGAAAAACTCGGCGGAAACAACGCAAAAAATCCCCCCAATCAGTAGGGTCACATGTGAAACAGTAGCCATTGTGTGAGTTTTACTGCAATCAATCTTTTATTATACGCGTGTATTTGTCAAGCGTTGTGATGGAAATTGCATCCTTCAACACCACTGGGGTCACGTTTTCACGAGTGCTGAACTGTATGACCCTGACGGGGTCCTTGAGCAAAAAGCCGTTGTCGGAGAACCGGCCACTCAGGTTTCGTGCAGTAAGCCATACAAAAAGGGCGATCCGGTCTGTGCTGATAGCCACATCAAACTCGTTCACATCGGTCTTAGACGCAGCCTCCGTACGTCCTGTAACAGATACTACCTGCGAAGGAATATATAATAGATGTTCTGAAATCACACAAACGTGAACATTCGATTTAAACATGGTATTTTTTTCTTCCCGTTCTACTGCCGTGGCACGATAGGAAGTTTGCAAAACGTTCCACGGAAGACCTTCGTCTGCCAGCGGTAGTTGAATGCCGGGAAGATCTAATATTATTTTCGATACGGCTGTAGGTTTGGACATCCCAATAATAATTTTTGTTAGTTTGTGTATTTTAACGTTCGAAAAGCCACTCGGGCTATGAAAGACGCCGTAGTGGAGGACTCCAGAAATTTCAACCACCAGGGTTCTTCCCGTGGAATGACATCGCTCAGCACGTGGACGCCTTGCTTTTCGCCTCCATCGAAATGCAACCGCTGAAGCGGGGATTCAATCCCGCGTTCATGGGAACAGTAGCTGAGCCCCGTAGCCACTGCACGACCCCGGCGGGCACATCCCCATAGTGAGATAACTCGTTCAAGCACATTGCATACTTCATTGAAGACGTTATCCTGCACTGAAGATGCCCACCTCTCCTGTAAAAACCATTACCTAGGAGCCTTTGAGGAATAATAGATACCCAAACAAACAAATAAATAAATTTCATAATTCAGAATACCTAACAATGTTTAACACTGTATCACTCAACACAACGTACTAGGGCCGGAGACCTACCTCTCAAGAAAATACACAGCTTCTAAAATAGAATATAAACTACAAAACTATTTTGGTTCACTTCTCGAAATAAACAGCTTGCTACTGGCTAACATCGACAGAGGCGACCGAGAAGCTTTTAAGAATACCTGACAAGATTTTTATTCACCAAAGTGTTGCATGTTATGGAGACTGAAAAACTACTCATGTACTTGAACGACTACGTACTTGTTTTTTTTTTTTTTTTTTTGGGGGGGGGGGCGCTGTTAATACCGTTCAGATGGATAAAACTCATTGAGTCCTCTATGAAGGATGTAGGATAACATTCGAGTTTTCAGCTGCATTTCATTTCGTGTATGTACTATTCCCCTCTAGCAATTATTAGCACATCTTTCGCCCGCTATCGGTGGGAGAGGTAATACCTTAATAAATGTTTTCGGGTGGTCGAGGTGTTTTTAAAGTTTATTGTTTTGGATCGAACTCTGGGATTTTGTTTGTGGTCAACTGATATCTTTGGAACCATCCCCGTGGCGGCCAAGAAAGTAATTTTGTATTTCATGGGGCGGCACGATTTGGTGTTACGGACAGATACTAAATTTTGCAGGTGGGCTAACGGGGTAGCTTTCAAACACAACTCGTGCTGTTGTTGCTCACTGATCATTCGGTGTTTAGTAATTGCTAGTTTATTGTGACATCATGAGCGTCTAAATTAATCAGTGAGTTAAGGCCCTTTTCGAAATTGGTGCCCGCTCGTGGTCTATGACGTCACCCCTGTCTCGGCCAATATGGGAGTTCGTTGACCAAAGATGGCGGGCATTTGTCTGACGGAAATTCTTGTGCTATCTCATTAGTACTGTCTCTTTGTTTACTGAGTTAATTAACAGTAGTCGCCCACTGACTTTCAGCTTACAGTAAGCCTTAAAGCAACTGCCCATATTTGAACAATCTCGCTTTTATTGTATCATCATCTTCATCATTATCAGCCTGACTATACCCACTGCAGGGCGAAAGCCTCTCCCAAATTTCTCCAATTCACCCGGTTCTGTGCTAGCTGCATCCACTTGACCCCTGCGAACTTCTTAACCTCATCCGCCTACCTAACTTTCTGCCGCCCCCTGCTACGCTTTCCTTCCCTTGGAATCCAGTTTCTTACCCTAAGCGACCATCGGTTATCCTTCGCACTTACATGTCCTGCCCATGCCCATTTCTTCTTCTTGATTTCCACTAGAATGTCAGTAACTTGAGTTATTTCTCTGACCCGGTCTGCACGCTTCCTATCTCTTAGTGTTACCCCTACCATTTTTCGTTCCATAGCCCTCTGCGTTGTCCTCAATTTAAGTAGAACCCTCTTGGTTAGCCTCCGCGTTTGAGCCCCATAGGTGAGTACAGGTAAGATGCAACTGTTGTATAATTCCCCCTTGAGCGATACCGGTAAGCTGCTAGTCATAAACTGCGAGTGCTTGCCAAATGCGCTCCATCCTAATCTTATTTTTCTTGTTATATCCTTTTCATGGTCCGGATCTGCGGTTACTACCTGTCCTTAGTAGACATATTTGCCTACTACTTCCAGTGCTTCGCTACCTGACGTAAACTGCTGTTCCTTCCTGAGGCTGCTGAACATTACCTTAGTCTTCTGCATATTGATTTTCAAGCCTACCTTTCTACTTTTCCTGTCTAGGTCATCGATCATTATTTGCAGTTCATCCCCCGAGTTACTTAGCACGTTACTTAGCTTTTATTACGAAGGGACGTAATGTAGGTACTTCAAGAAAGGTGCGTGCATATCAAATTACTTAGTTTCAACGAAAAATGAATAAAGCTTCTACTTCTTTTAGGCAGCACACCGGGTGTTTTATGATGGTGAGAAAAAAAAACTTCTGCGCTATCTCTTCCAAATGTGCCCTAGAGCTTTCTCTGTAACGGATTTACAAGTTCGGAAGTATTGAATAAGGGCATGAACAAGCCGTACACAAGTGAAAATGAAACGAATTGTTCTGCTTGCCCAGTACACAGTACTGTATCACCTGAGGCACTCTTTCAGCTTTCAGCTTTAGCTTGGCATTGCCAAAGCTAAAGCGCATCTAACTAAAATACGACTGTACCCTACAGTTCTTAGGAAATAATGCATAGAACATTACATGATTTCAAGATGCCTCAGTTCCAGACAGCGTTGCAGTTTGGTATGGTATAGGAAGCGTGCAAGGTTCTTTTAGCCTTTACTTATGTTCATTAGTGCTGTTTTGCGCATCCGGTAATCTGCACTGATTACCTATATCTCTTTACTTGGTACGTTTCGCTTCACGGGCACCACAAGTTCGGACGTACTGAATAAGAGCATAAACAAGCCGTGCACAAGTGAGAATGAAATGATTTGTTCTGCTGGCCCAGTACGCAGTACTTTATCACCTAAGGCACTCTTTCAGATGAACATTAGCTTGGCATTATCAAAGGTAAAGAGCACCTAACTAGAATACGACTGTATAGAACTTAGGAAATATTAGAACATTACATGATTTTACAATGCGTGGGTTCCAGACAGCGTCGCAGTTTGGTATGCTACGGGAAGCATGTAAGGTTCTTTTAGCCTTTACCTGTGTTCATTTGTGCTGTTTTGCGCATCAGCTAATCTGCACAGATTATCTATATCTCTTTACTTGGTACTTTTCGCTTCACGGGCACGATTTTCACCGCTAACCTTAATTCGTGAGTAATGCTTTGTAAAGGCGCAAAGGCTGTTAAGGAGCTATAGTAAGGCATTATGGACACGTATTTGTAGTCTCCAACATTTCTTGAAATGCTCCATAGTGGCAGCTCTTCTTCCTTAGCATTCATTCTGTGCAATCAGATCGGGCAAATTTTTAGGACTGCGGTTGGCAGCCTTACTGAAAGAAAAGTCACCAATTCACCTTCGAGAGCTAGAACAGCGGACAGCTATTATGGTATTCTGTGATCAGGCTATCGTAACGGAGAAATATTGCGTCATGATGGCTGTCACGTGCTCCAGGCTGTGTAAAAAGGCGAACATGTCTGCGTTAGCTTTGCAATAGCTACTTTTATTTCATAGAAGTTCCGCCTCAATGGGGTTCCCTTGGACTTCGCTGTTCGCTTACGTGTCGCTATCTGGAAGTACAGCCCCCTGCAAGTGATGGCTTAAATTTCCGCAGCTGCAGCTGAAATGACTGGTTAACGCGCATTCATAAAGTTCCCTATTGCGAAAAGAAATACAACCTGATCGGTTCATTTTCTTACGTGTTTGACAAGCACTAGGGTTCTCTTGCAGTCTCAGTGCATGCGGGAAGTAGGGACGAGGGCTAATGCATATAAAACCTTAGAAAATTAGGTAGACAGTGATGCGTTCGTCGTTCACGTTATTATAAACAGTGCCGAGGCCATTCATGCTGCATGCGGATGACTACAGACAAAGTAAACTGCTCCTACTCTAAGAGGGTAGGATAAGCACGTGGTCGTAGGACGAACGACTAATATTTTCTCTTCGGTATAGGTATACTGCCGGAATTGCGTACAATGAAACAAAATAAAAACATGGTATGAAGGTAATTACGCTGCATGTGTTGTGTTGCTGAGTTTAGTTTGAGTTTTTCACCCAATTATGACTGAATCTCGAACGAGTCGAATGATCTGCTTTGCTTACTGTTACGTTGACGGCATGAAGCCTTGTCGTTTTGAGGTCACTAAGCAGTAGATAGGCTTCTGGGGCGAGCAGCCTTCCCGTAGAATTCTCGGTGAGCGTGAACCAGAAGAAGCAGAAAACGATTTCTGAGCAGCCGTAGAGTTGTCGCTGGTCGTCTATCGAAAACGAGCCAAGATCCACAGACGACGCACTTGGCTGCGAAACGTTTAATGGAAAACACTGCAGAACAACTAAGTATTTGTCGCTGGTTACCTGACCACAACAGGTGGTACTTACACACATAACACAGAAGCGTAAACCAGAATAAACCGGTAAACATTAGGTTTACCTGGTGGTGACCATGGTGTTGGAAAAATTGATGACCTCGTCTCAGTCTTAGGTCTCGCGGCTGAAGAGGCTAAATAGCACAACAATAAGGCTTTGAAAGACTGTGCGGAGTCCAGCCAGATAGTATAGCACAGAGTGGAATGTAATACACCAGAAACCTTTCGAACACAATCGTTGTCTTCCGCTCTGAAGTGTGCGAGTAAGGTTGAAAATTCTTCGTAGCCTTAGCTTGTTTGGGCATAGCATATTCCGGCTTACAAACAAAACACCGCCGCCACATGAAAACGCCGCAGAGCATCACGCATAAGTGCAGGAAAAAAGCAAAGCTAGTACTAATATAAGACACAAGCCTATTATACTTGAAAAAACAATTGATTATTAATGAGCTATTCTAGTGTAAATGAAAAGTGTTTAGTTAACATAATGTTTTATCACCTCCCAGAATTTTGAAAGAAATGGCGATTGTAACCAAGTACATTATTATTGCACATAGTGATATGGCATATTGGTTTCTTGCTATTAGTTATGGTTCATGCAGTTAGAATCAGCAGCATGGGAAAGCCGCTCCTCTGTAATTTATTTCCTTTTAAGCCCTTGTAATAATGGACACGTATTGAAGTCCTGCAGAAGGATTCTCTATTATATTAGTATAAAACTAATTGCTACACAAGTGCCTTTGTCTCGCTTTCGCAATCCCTTATAATGAAGATTCCGCACTAAAATCATGCACAAAAATTCGCTATTATATTAGTATAAACCCAAGCACAAACCAACAAAAGCCAAGACAGCGGACAATAGGCAATGCATCACAAGCTCCTCAGTTTCATGTTATAAAATGGGTCAGGTGTCTATTTAATTAGCTTATCGCATCCGGCTTCAAGGCTATTTCAAGCCCATGGGAGAAGATACTTGGCGCATACTCTTTAATGGAAAGAAAAGGGGAAAGAGTGGGGTCGGTTGGAAGAAGTA